>PVLD010004626.1:0-122847 GCA_004027595.1 Dinomys branickii
GCATGGAGACTGTGTGAAAGCTACACGCCCCCTGGGTGGGGGCAGGCTGTTTACAAGGTAGAGGAGAGAAAGAGGCTGCTTGCCAGCGATTCCACACATTTGCTGGTTGTTTGCTGCCCTGAACAGTTTGCTCTCTGCCTTGTGCCACTCTGCCTCTGAAGCAGCCAAGTATGGACTGAAACCTCCACAAACTGTAAGCTAAATAAACGTTTCCTTCTTTCATTTTGGGTGTTGGGTATTTTGTCTCAGCAACGAGCAAAAAGTAACCAAGACAGCTTGTTTCAGTTCATTTTGTAGAGCTTTTAGTCCATTGTCGCTGGCTGGGTCCAAGTCAGGGCGGCACAGCAAAGGGACATGGCAGAGGAGAAGCAGCCACTACGAGGTAGGCAGGAAGCAGCAAGCAGCAAGCAAGGATCCTGCCTTTCCCTTCTGTCCCAACCCGGGTACAAGCCTGTTGGGTGGTGCCGCCCGCACCCGGGGTGGGGCTTCTCTCTCCAGTGCATCAATTTGGCTACACTCAAAGCTACGCTGACTCCCATCAGTGGACTAGTTTAGCACCACAAACCTTTATCAGTCTCGCACAAACCGTGTTTATCCAGCTCCACCCAGGATCCCTTGAAGCTTTGGGAGGACATCAAGATACAATCCATAACACTCCGTAAACCACAATAGCCAAAGCTACCCGTACTGCTCTCCTGTCCCTACGTTGTATTCTGCCAGACAAAGTCACACTTTAGGTTCTATGATAAGTTAATAATCATGGACCTCAGATTGACTTTCAGTGCTACCTCTATATGAATGGATGCTTTTTAGATTTGCAACTCTATCAGTATCTGTGAGTTTGTTTTCTTACAGCATTCTCTCTTCATGGAAATTTTGGTTGTTGTTATTGTTGTTGTTGTTGTTATACTGGGAATCAGACTCAGGACTTGCCAGGCAGGCGCTTACGCTGCTGGGCTATATCTCTTACTCTTTTCATAGAAATTTCATATGTTGACATACTGTATGATGTGTCTTGTTGGAATCACTAAGATTTTCTTTATAATTAATTATTTTATTAATATAAATTATTGCTGGGCATGGTGGCACATGCCTGTAATCCCAGCACTTGGGAGGCTGAGACAGAAGGATCCTTGTGAGTTTGAGGCCGGCCTGGGTTACATAATTATGTTCAAGGCCAGCCTGAACTTCATAGTGAGACACTGTTTCAACAAGACTAAAAAAAAAAATAATGTCATTATGTTATATTAATAAAATATAATTTTATTTATGTTTACTATGGGCCCAGGAAGCAAGCACTTCACCCAAATATTTTATTTATTAAGTTTTTTCAACAATATTTTGGTAGGTACGAATGTTGTATTCAATTTACAGATGAGAAAGCAGGGACAGAGAAATAACATGCCCGGAGTCAGACATCAAGTAACAGGATTTTAATCCTATCAGTATGTACTTAGAACACACACTTTTAAACAACATCTTAGGCCAGTGTTTTCAGTAATGTTGATTCTTTTAAATGTGTATTTGTATTCTTATAGATGTATATGGTTTCACGTATATCTCTGATAGATTGAGCATTTTATTTAAATAGTTGAAATCTTATACATCTTTATTAATTCTTACAGATCTTAGTAGTTCCATGTATATTTCAGTACACTGAGCATGTTAGTTGCATAGTTTGAATCTTACATATCTTTATTAATCTCATGCCTGGTATGTTTATCATTTTACAAGAAATGTCAGTTAACATTTACCAAGTAGAGAAATACCCACTTGTGGGTTATCAGTTTTTATTGCAATTGTGTCATTTTTATGGCAGTTATTTTTAGGATATTTGAAGTATATCTGTTTTAAGAGTTTTCATTTCTCTTCAGTAGGCTTTCCATTTAATAATTACAGTAAGTCCTCAACTTGTGAACATTCAAGTTGTGAACTTTCACAGATAGAGATGCGAACCAATCATGGTAGTAACTGCCAGACTCTACCACAGTCGTACTGCCATGTGCTTACTGCACAGTGCCATGGTGTACAGCAATACAGTGCTCAATCAGAGCCCAGAATGTATGAAAGCAAGAGGAAAACCAGTGGTGACGAGCAGACAGCTGGGTTGTGCCAGCAATAGACATTGTACATTTGTGTCAGAGGTGTGTAAGACTCACTTTGTCAGACTTATGAATGAGTCCAATTTAAGAATGTTCTCCTGAAATGGAACTCAGTAGTAAGTTGGGGGCTTACTGCACTTGGTAACCTTTTTTACCAACATATTTTTAAAATAATACAAGAGCCTAATAAAAACAAACCTCACCTCCCAAGCAATTCCATCATTCCAACATGAAATTCAGACCCACAGCCACAATCCGGTATTACTCATGTAACAGCAAAAGAAGACCTTTTATCCAAGACAATCTAAACCTGTGATTGGGCCATTAGCTAAGCAGATTTATCAAATTAGAGAATTATGGAAACTAAGTAAACATTTTTAACTTATAAAATTTATATTGTCTTTTAAGCCAAAGGTTTCCCTATTTATTACTATACTGGTTAAAGTTCAAAAATCAATGAAAATTGTCTTTACACCAGTATATAAGCATCAAATAATTCTGTAACTGGAGAGTGACAAAAAATCAAAGACACTGCAAGGTGATCTAAAGGTAGAGTTATTCAAGATTTAGGGGTTCCTCCCAGGACTTACTTCTCTCTCAACTTAATTCAACAATTTTTAAGAGACAAATGTTAAAACTTTGTTTGTAACTTAGTTTTCATAGCTATATTAACTTTTTGATAGTTGTATTTCATC
Source organism: Dinomys branickii (assembly GCA_004027595.1). NCBI lineage: Eukaryota > Metazoa > Chordata > Mammalia > Rodentia > Dinomyidae > Dinomys > Dinomys branickii. The sequence continues at coordinate 2,798 of PVLD010004626.1, forward strand.
AGTTTACAAACTGTTTTATTAAATTTCTAAATAGACCAACAAATATTGGTTCAGTAGCTTTGTAAACAACACAACTGATTCTAGAAATCATACAGCTGTTAAGAGCAGAGAGAAACATTCTTCCTCTTTTCACAAGGAAGTTTTAGTTAATTCAGTGATTTGTTTAAGTGGAAATTAGTTAAGAGTCTCCTCTGTAGTTTAAATCAAAATATGTTCTTAAAGTAAATAATCACTGGAGTTATTCTATGTCTGACAAATGTCTATCAAAAACTAACTACATAGGAATGAAATTCTTTTTTATAAATTAGATACACTATACCAGCAATGCTATATTAGAGATTTCACGGCTCTGTGGTACAAAAGTTGCTTGTAAGTTATGTACATAAAGATTTATCCTGTACTAGGAAGATTGATACGGTTTTTTAATAGCTATATTCTTTGTGATACCTATGTTCTCTAATTCTGTCAGGTTCTTTCCTGTCCTGTGGGTGTTGAATCTCAGTAAATGTGTACAAGATTGAATTGAAAAATCTTTATTGCTTTTCTAGGTTATGTAAGTGTAGAGTTAGAACGACCAGAAAGAATATCTAGTTGCTGGAGGTTCTTCAAGGTTTTCCAAATGCTAGACATGATGTTCAAATCTTTAAAAATTTTAGGTATTTAAGACTATAAAAAAAACACACACACACACACACTTTCAACTGTATCATACCAAATAGTAACACATTAGAGGCCATAAACCAAAAATAACCTACTGGTTTATATTTGTATGGGATACTGGCTAAAGTTGTCCTGCTAATGTTCATGTAGATACTTAAACTTCTTGTAAATATTTGGTTTTATTTTTCAGTTTATAGTTAGCCTTTGTAGAGCTTAGATCCAATATAACATATCCAAACCAAATTAAGCAAGCAAGAACATTACCTCAGCATGTGCATACCAAACCGAGTAAATACAAATAAGATGTGTGGGCTTCTTTCTGACATCATTTCCTTACACTCATCAACATTTGTGCTGTGGCAAGATAATATGAGAACCTTATATTGATGAAAGTTTTCTTGCTTAATAGTTTGAAAATGATTTAAGAAGGCATTTGTCTTGAATATCTCTTGATTTCATATTTTTTATTAATCAATATCATTCATTATAATTGGTAGATTTCAATGAGTAATTCGGGTAGTTCTTGCTCATTTTTGTATTCATAAGCAGAAACATGAATCATAATTAAATATAGTCATTTAATTCTTAGAAAAAATATTTTCCTTACTCTTCCCTCAAGCATCTGGACCATTTTAATTGGAGAAATCTTAATTTTGCCAAGTTAGCTATTTTAAGCAGGTGTTCCCATTTATAGTCACTTATCTTTGTTAATTTGAATTGTGTCAATACTAAAAAGAAAAACAGAAAATTTTTTATTAAATGAAAATGATTTAAAATTTCACTGTAACCAGCATCCCATGGCTTCGTACTTTTTATTAATGAAAATAGTCCATTCTTATTGATGGACTTTAATAGGTAATGTAACTTAGTCTTTTAAATGAATTCTTTCTAACAAATACCTTTTTCTGTTTTATATAATGGAGTTCCATTTGTATTTCATTTGGCAGTAGAATACTGATACAATAGGTGAATAATACTGATCTGGTCCAATCTATTAATTTTATAAATTAAAGCTCAGTGTAAATGTCTTGCCTAGTTCTATAGCTTAAATTACAAGTAACAAACTCTCTTACCCTGAGTTCACTGTTCTATTATTTTTTACTTCATCTAAATTGCTATAGTATATTTAGTTCTTGCCATACCTGTTAGCATTTAGTTGACATAATTTGTATATAGGCGATTCATTTATAAGTCAAGTTATTATTTGTGTGCCAGGATCTCTTCTAGGTACAGAGAACATCCCCTGAGATTATAAATTATGCTAAAAATAAAAGCAAAGTCGATTCTGTTCACTCTCCAGTTGGGTTGGATACACACCTGCAGCCAGACCCCTGAAATTGTCTGTGTACCACTCAATGGTTTTGACATTATCATTGACAAGAATTTTTCCACCTATGGTTATATTTTAAGGGAGTAAAAATAAGGTCTTTAATATTTTAAAAGGTAAGAAAAAATAATACAATTTTTTATACATTATTTTAATGCCATACCCTTGATAATGTGTTTGCTACCGCAATAACAAAGATACATGAAACAAAAAATCTGTGTACATTAACACAGATTGTGTCAAGTATTGTTCGTAAGCAGTACTGTAGGAGAAGAGTAAACAGATAACCCTGAGAACAGAAAGCTGCTTTGAGAACGTCTTTCTCTGCCCTGGGAACAGTACGTCTAGAGGCCTGGGAGCTGTGAACGGAGCAGGTCTTTCCAAGGAAGTTTAATAATGCAGCTGTGCACTATGGAGTCTTGGCAAAACGAGGCATTTTTAGGCATCATTAACAGATTGAAGGAGGAAACTACTGAAATGTAGGGACTTCTTTATGCCCCAGAAATTCCTCATGTCTCTGCCTTATTTCCATTCTTCAGTGCTGAGTTCCTTCAGAGTAGACACTGTGTTCTGTGCTTGCCCATCTTACAGTGACCAGCTGAGACTGAGCTTGGCAAGAGTTCAGCACATGCTGACTGGTCAGTTGTGCTCATGGGCCACTCAGCCCACACTCCCGACTCGAGCATGAACAGGGCTCTGGGTGTCATCTCAAGGAAGGTACAGGTGACAACGAGACGAGGGCGTCCATTAGGGAACAAAGCACAGCAAGGACGTACATCTGTCCTGATGGCTGCTACATCCCGTGTGCTCACAGAGCTTACCCTGGGAGGAGAAAGGCAGTACGAGGATAAGCCCTGAAATACACAGAATGCTGGGTAGTTACATTTACTTAGGGAAGAAATAGGTACAGGGGATATAAATTGTTAGAGCTGGAAAGAGCAGGTAAAGTACTTAATTTCCCTTCAGTGTCTTCAGCTCTCAAAAGGAAGTACGTGCCTTATAGAGTCACAGTAAAAATTAAATGAGTTAATATGTATATGGATAAAATGCTCAACACAAGTTCCTAAAATACAGTAACAAAAAGGTTAATGTTATTTATACGTTAGGCTAAAGTAACTTCTTAACACTACAGTCCTCTGTCTCACTCAGACTCTTATAGAAAGGCGTGCGGCCCAGTGGTTTTCAGCTCCCTTACCTCCCGTACCGGCCCCTTGCCCCTGTGGCTCTTGCTTTCAATGCTCTCACATCTAATATGCTTTCCTTATGTACGTGAATCATCGTTCTTTGATTGTACTTTCTCTTGGTGACAGCACTGGCTTCTCTAAGATTTCAGGGCATTATATTCTACTTCAAGCATTGGGCAGGAATCCACACATCTGGAAGAGAATATTCATTAATGCTTCATTACTTGTCAAACCTCAAGCTTAAAAGGTCCAACTTTATGTTAGCTTACCAGCTGTAAATGAGTATGATATTGTAATATTATGAACAGACAGAAATATAATGTTTTCAATATTAATCTTTTAGAAAGGAGATCAGTCTTGCATGCTTGCATCTGCTCATCTGAGCAACTTTGTTGAAGCTAACAATACATAACAGCCACTGTTAATTCCTATCATTTTGTTTCGAAACCCTGCATCATTTTTGATGTTTTTGCTTTGTTTTGTTTTTGTCTGTGATGTTGGTATTTTGCTATTGTTCTTTTTTACTACTATCTTTAAAATAGAAAGAAGATGATTTATATAGATTAAAGTTTGAGGTCTCCCACTAGCTGTTTTTCAGCTGTCTGACGTCTGCATTATTAAGTGTATCCTGCCCCCTGCTAACAACCCTACTCTTGAAAACCTGGTTATACTCATTTCACATTCCGTATTTACTCCTACCATATGTGGTATCATTAAGCATTACCTGAGCGTCCAGATCCCCAGTGCCACCACCACCACCCCCAGCAGCAGGCCCTTGAGTTTCCAGTGCCCATCACGGTGCTGCACACAGAATTGGTGCTCTCTACATACTTAAAACCTTACGTGTAAATCCTGGAGTACCTTAAGCATGCCAGGGTTATCAGCCTTGTTCTGCACCCTTAGCTTGCTCCTTTGTCTCCCGGGCTGCCTTCTGAGTAACAGCACCAGTAGAACATGCTGCCGCTGCTGTGCCGCATGTTCCCTTGTCCTGCTCTGACCCGACATAGTTTCTGGTTTTCTAATAATGTTACCAGAGGAAGGTGGCAGTAAAAACAGACAAAACAGAAAACTAGTAGAATGACTACCAGAAAAGACATCAAAGATGGCAGAGTATCAGGTGGAATAACTCTGGTCCAGGATGTGGTCTTTAGCTCTTTCAAGTAAAAAACTTGATTTAAAAAAAAAAAACTTTATTTTTCCTCTCAAGAGTAAAGGGTCTCTGGATCTTAACAGAGACCATCAACATTTACATTTATATCCCACCTGGTATAGAAATTAAATACCTACAAAATCTGTCAGATAATCAAAAGGTTGTCCAGTGGTTGTCCAGTAAGTTAAATGACTGTAAGGATTCTGTTACCAGGGATGGGTAAGAGTCATCAGGCAGCACATGATAGCTAGTACCTCCTGCCTCCCTAGAGGTTAGAAAAAAAGAAAAGATATAAAGTCTTTTTTTTATTTTAAAGAGGAAAAAAATAACAATAACAACAATGAAGACAAAAACAATAAAAATGATACAGGATTTCAAAACAAGGTGACAGGAACTATCAATGGTTGTTGTATTACATATTAGGGAAATAAAGTCTTGAGTGAACCAATGAAAGACCTTATAAATCTTTTTCTTATTTTTTAAAACAATTACTTAAATCCAGGGGGTGAAATTAGTGGCACTTCATGTATCTTAATTTGAGTAAATTGTACAATTTTATTCTATAATTCTTTGACCCCCAAGATGCATTCCTGAGATAATGGCAATGTGTTATTACTGATAATGGTCCCAAGAGAGTAAGGTAGGTGATAGACCATTGAAACTGAGTGAGAGTTCTCCGTATTATTTACATGCTTTAGCTCAAGAATCATTACAGTCTCAGGGCTACCTGAATTTTATGAAGGAAGTTACCTGTGTGCTTCGTTTTAGCTCACTGGTGTCCCTCTGTATACTAATAATAGTGCATGGTGCTCTACTGAGAATTCATACTCTACACTTTTGAAGAAACTATACAGTATAGGGTAAATGATTCAGAAAAATGAGTTCTACATCTTATCAAGGGCAACACTGAGCCGTTCAACCCTTACCTCAAGATCCTTTCTATTCCAGAAGTTGGAGACCCAAATGCCTACAGAGGCCAGCCTGGCGGGAATGAAGCAGGAAGCCACTGCTGTGAGCTGGAGATCCAAGTCCTTCCTCAAGGAGCAGCCACTGCTCCGTTCCAGATAATTGTTGCAAGGCAGGAATGTTGACCTAGTGTTACCACACTGTCCAGTTTCCCAGGTAAAGCAAGAATGCAAATTTTCATGTGAAATCTTTGATTTAAGTATTGTCAGTTACTTCTCTGATTATTTTCAAGTTACATAAATGCCAGCTACTTCTGTGGGTGAGATTTGGGCCAAAGTCCTCATGTTTATAATTGGTCTTGTGTTTTACTCATTGATTTGTTAAAGACTTTATTGTCTACAGGTTTTTGCTTTTCTTTAATATGTCTTCCAAAATACTCCATCACTTTGTGATATTGAAATTCCCTTCCTCTCCAACCTAAGTACATTGGCTGCTGTACCTTTCTCTGCCACTCTGAGCATTCCAGTGAGCATTTGGTTGTATAAATGGAATCTCCTTGAGACACTACATATGATGCCACTAAGCATCTTGGGTATTACTACTTACTCATTTTGTTCCTGATATGTGAGCTACATACACTTAATAAAAGATCGTATATTTCATGGATCTCGTATTCTCTTTGGGCTGCTCTTGCTAAAATCTACACAGACACACTCTTCCTCCTCTTGCTCTTGAGAGAACTTACTAGACACTTTATTTACTATAGTTTGTCTTACATTTAATTGTTTGCTGGACGTTGACTGGGCTTGAATGATCCTGGATACGTAAACATTTTCAGAGACAATTTCTTTGCATGACTTCCTTCATTAGCTGAATTCTCATCTGTACTTTGAGTAACCTAACTTTCATTCATTATTTATTAAAGCTTTAAATGTGAGACTCAAAACTATGCAATGCTGAAAGAAAACAAGAGAATTATTTCATGACATTGGCTGGAGTTAAGAATCTTTTTTGTAGACCTCAAAAGCACAGGCAACAAAAGCAAAAATAGACAGGACTGCATCAAACTAGAAAGCTTCTATAAAGTAATGGAAACAGTCAATGGAGAGAAGTGATAATCTACAAAATGAGAAAAAACTTGCAAACTACCTCTAAAAATGGTTTAATATCCAAAGTAAATAAGAACTCAACCACTTCAACAGCAATAAACAAGCAAATAGCCCAATTTAAAAATAGGCAAAAGATATTTCTCAAAAGAAAACGTATGAATGACCAAGAATTATATGAAAAATTGCTCAACATCCTAATAATAAGGAAATGGAAATCAAGACCACAGCGAGGTATCATCTCACCCCACTTAAAAGCATGGCTATTGTTCAAAGACAAAAGAAACAAGTCCTGACTCAGATGTGGAGAATAGACACCATTCCACTGTTGATGGGAATGAAAATTACTATAGGCACCATGGAAAATAGTGTGAAGGCTCCTCAAAAATCCAGCAGTAAAAGTGTCCTGTAACTCAGCACTCTATGCTGGGTATAGGTCAAAAGAAATGAAATCAGTATGATAAAGAGACATCTACGTTTATGTATTTATTGTAGCACTATTCACAATAGCCATGATAAGGAACTGACCTAAGTCTCTGTCAGTGCATAAAGTACAAAGAAAAAAAGTGTAGTTTGCTCAGCCATTAAAGCAAATGGTATTCTGCCATTTGCAACATGGATGAGACCGGGAGGACACTGTGTTAAGTGAAATATTAGGCAGAAAGATAAATACTGTATGGTCTCACGTATGGAATCTTAAAAAGTTTATTGGTTTATAGAAGTAATAAGTAAATTGGTGGTTGCCAAAGGCTAGCATGGCCAGAGGAAAACGTTTCTCCAAAGGATATGTAATTAGTTAGAAGGGATAGATTTCAAGAACTCAATTGTATAGTAAGGTAACTACAGTTGATGATGTATTTTTGAAAGAGTATCATTCTACAATGTAAATGTCCTTCAAATATGCTGTACCAAATAAAAACATATAATATTTACCTGCCCATTTAAAAATAAATACTTTTTAAATAGTAACCTGATTTTCAAGGTTGGGGGGCCACATTCCGAGTGGTACTGATTACTCCTGGTGGGAGCTGGCATCCACTGTCATGAGTTGAAGAGCTCAGCATTGTTATAAAGTAGTGTGAAGATTAGTTGTTTTAAAATATTACAAAGAGAATAATACACAATTATTTTATTCTCAGTATAGTTTGGGGGGAAAATCAGTATTGATGTGTATCAATTTTCAGCAGTGATTTGATGTGCTCAGACTAAGCTGCATGTTAAATAGCTAAAATATCAATAATGCAAGAATAAAATATGAAAATTGCCCCTTAAATTTGCTTAGTTCACACTTTGAAAAATTATATAAATGCAGGCAAGTATTTTTAATCAAAATTCCCCATGAGAATCATTATACTATAGAAAAGCAAAAACTATGCTGGGGACTAATATGAGGAAATACAAAATAAAAAATTTTTCCTTCAGAATTACAGTGAGTTTCTCGATTATTTTATAGATTCCTGGGGTAACCTATTATTCAAAATAATCCTCTAAATACTTTTTAAGAGTACATATTTATGACCTGGTCATTACTCACTTTTGGTACTTAAACTACAGGCAAACCCTTTCCAGTTCTATCTTTACTGTCAGGTAGGATGGTGTCATGGTTTGGGACTTATTTTGCAAGGGGAACAATATAATACAGGACACATTTTATAAGGTTATTTATAATAGTCACCTAAAGAATGATATACAAGAGAGTGCAGGAAATCGTCCACACACTAAGACCAAGAAATCTAGCCAAGGGCTTGGATCCCCTGGAAATGTCCTGCATGAGTCCAGCTGAAGACCTAGAGCTCATGACAGTGCCTCCCACAAGGCCAACTAAAGGCCTAGAGCCCATGACAGTGTCTCATGCAGGCCTGTTTCATGGATCTACACTGGGAAGGCCCAAAGGTCAGTGGTGCAGTCTAGGCAGTCTGTGCCAGCAGGATGAAGAATATGTGCTAGCAGGCTGAGGGACTTGCACTGGAGCCAGGATGCAGTGCACAAAGTAAGAACCAGAGCTCCCCTGAAAAGTATAGCCATCCTCTGCAACAGTGGGGTCCTGAGCTCCCCGATGGTGAAGACAGCCGAGTTCCCACCAGGAAAGCCAACGCAGCAAGCTTCTCCAGGAGACTGGCAGTGCACCATCTTTCCTTCTGGAGCCAGGAAGCAATGCTCAAAGTGAGGATCAGAGCTCCCCCAAAGTGAACCAAAGCCATCCTCAGTGCCAAGAAGATCCGAGCTCCTCAGGGCATGAAAACAGCTAAGTTCATCAGGAAAGCCAGCATGAAGAAGGTTATGGTTGATACATTGTGTCAACTTGGGGAGTCCAGAAGTTTGGCTGAGCGATTCAGCAGGAGGCCAGAGTGCTTACTTTGTAAACATCCTGAGCCTGTGGAAGAGGAGGGCATGGAGGTTATGTCAGAGGTACACGCCCCCTGGGTGGGGGTAGGCTGTTTACAATGTAAGGGAAGGAAGGAGGCTGCTTGCAGCCATTCCTCCCTTTTGCTGGTTGTTTTTGCTGTGCTCTGCTGCCATGAAGTTTGTCCTCTGCCATGTGCCACTCTGCCTCTGAAGCAGCCAAGTATGGACTGAAACCTCCACAAACTGTAAGTGAAATAAACCGTTCCTTCCTTCATTTTGGGTGTTGGGTATTTTGTCTCAGCAAAGAGAGAAAAGTAACCAAGACAAAATTTGGTACCAGCGCAGTGGGGTCATTGCTGTTACTATACCTGACCATGTGGTTCAAGAGCCTTTGGAAATGGCTTGTGGGAAGAGTTTGGAAAGGTTCAGAGATGTCTGGTCAGAGCTTGGAAGACCAGAATGCTGATGGAAATCCTGCCAGTAAAGACCAGGTTCGAGAGGTTTCTATTGGGAAGGACTGCATTGGCTGTTGGACTCCAGATAATGTATGTTATGGCTTGGCAGGAAGTTTGTCTGCATTTTGCTCGTGTCCAGAGACTTTGCCTAAGACTGAGATTAAGGGCGGCAGTGAACTGATTAACATGGCAAAAGAAATTTCAAGGCAGTCGAATGTTGGGGCAGTGGCATGGCTATTGTTGGGGGCTTTTAGCCAGATTTATATTGAAAATCAAGAGCAAAGATCCCAGCAGGGTGATTTAAAATGTTGTGAGTTTGGCCAGAAAGGAAGCTCCAGTAAAGCTGTGGATTGCAAAGATAAGGCTGAGGAGCTCTCTATTGCTGAGAAGGAATAAGAAAATGGAAAAGATGGCCTCGGCATCACAAGCAGCAAGTCTCCACCCTTTGCAGCCTCAAAACTGCAAAGGTGAAAGACCTTGCCTTGAGAAGGAGGCCAAAGAGTGCCATGTTCCAGAATGGCGGTGGCAGCTGCAGCACCGGGTTCCAGAATGGCAGCGGCATAGAGAATTTGCTCCTCAGCGTTGGATTCAGTGTGTCCAGCAATCCAGGCACTCGACCCCTATGGCCAAGAGAGAGGAAATTTTAGCTACTGCTCCAGGTGGCAGCAGGCCTTGGCATCATCCACGTGGCCCTGGCTTTAGGTGCAAGGAAAATGCAAGAGTTCTGAGGTTGAAGAGGCTCCCACCCAGATTTCAGAAGGCCTGGGAGGGCAGGCAGTTTGCCCAAGAGGGCAGTGTGTGGAACTGTGAGTGTGAAGCAAAAGGTGCCTTGCAGACCTCAGAAGTTTAGGAAAGCCAGGAATGTGGATCATCAGAGGAAAGCTGCAAGGAGGGAGCAAAGCAGGCCTAAGAGAGAAGCCGTGGAGGCTGTAACCGCCAGAAGTGCCATAGGGGTGGACTCATGCAAGCCCTTTGGAGCTCACAATGTACAACATGTTGCTTCAGATGCTGGATGTGGAATTACAGGACACAATGTTAGCCCTGCTGGATTTTGGACTTGCTTTGATCTCAGTGCTTTATAGCCACTGTCAGTGGCTTTTGGGATGGTAATGTTGCTTTAAATATTTGAAGTGTTTAATTTTCATTTGTACGGGGGCAAAATGTTGTGGTTCTAATGTAATATAATGGCTTTGTATCTGGAAACTGGTTTATGGAAATGTGTCTGATTGCCAAGTTGACAAGGGGTGGAATGTTATGGTTGATACACTGTGTCAACTTGGGGAGTCCAGAGGTTTGGCTGAGCGATTCAGCAGGAGGCCAGGGTGCTTACTTTGTGTACATCCTGAGCCTGTGGAAGTAGAGGGCATGGAGGTTATGTCAGAGGTACACGCCCCCTGGGTGGGGGTAGGCTGTTTACAATGTAAGGGAAGGAAGGAGGCTGCTTACAGCCATTCCTCCCTTTTGCTTGGTTGTTTTTGCTGTGCTCTGCTGCCATGAAGTTTGCCCTCTGCCTTGTGCCACTCTGCCTCTGAAGCAGCCAAGTATGGACTGAAACCTCCACAAACTGTAAGCAAAATAAGCCTTACCTTCCTTCATTGTGGGTGTTGGGTATTTTGTGTCAGCAAAGAGAAAAGTAACCAAGACAACGAGCTCCTCCAGCAGAACCAACTGCTCCTTACAGCTTCTACCAGCTCCCAACAGCCTCTTTCTCCTTCTCCAGTTCTGCCTCGTATGCTGCTGGCAACAGTCCCCAGGTGGGCCTCCCACACCCAGCATCACCTTGCTCTGCTTAGCTGGGGGTGATAAACTGACCCCCAGTTGTCAACCCACCACAGATGGCAAGAGCAAAAAGAAATCTCAGTTAAGTGTGAATACTTTTTGTGAAGGAAAAGAACTTCCTAATCTAGGAAGTTCCAAGGGGAACCCAGCTTAGATTTGGAAAGTCAAATAAAAATTGGAGGAGTGAGAGAGGGCCTCTCTAAAAAAGCGGAATTTAAACTGAAATAAATAGAACTCATTTAATGAAAAACAAGAAGGTAGTGATGGAACATGGTATTCCAGGCAGAAAGGAAGTGGCACCCAGAGGCGTTTTAGAACCAGTCAGAGGGAGAGCTTTAAGTTTTCTTTCTAGTATTTGGATAATCCAAGTTAATATGTTCTTGTGACTGTATATCTTGGATAAAACAAACACTATAAGGCTAAATACAGAATTGATGGTTATTTCCAATAAAATGTTTCCCTAATGTATTTAAGGATCACAGAGACATATTAATAAGTTTTTCTATCTATGACATACTACATATAAGATACTTTTTTTTGGAAATACTACCTTTCCTAGTTATAGAACTAATGCATATTTATTGTAGAAAAATTGGAAATGCAGAAAAGGAAGAAGGAAATATATTTCTACTACCAAAGAAAGTATAGTAATACCTGAATACAGTGCTGTTCTATTCCCACAGTGAGATAAACTGTAGCATTTTTGTAAATTAACATTGTATGTTTGGCTTTTTTCCAACTAGCATCTTAATCCTTTCTCGCTGCCATTAAGAGTTTCTATAACATGATTTTTATAGTCACCTACAAGTGGTAATTTGGATACTGACTGTGTCCTAGGCACATACACACAAGCTGACACATTCCAGTCCCAGTGTTCAACTCAGAAAGTCTGACTCTTCACGCATACACTCTGAACCCATAAATGCTAAAATAGCCTCTCAATATTTTAGTTAGCATTAACTTCTATTTTAGTCTTTCACATTATTTCCAGGGTAGTTTTTGGCGATTTAAAATAGTACGATGCTGTAGGTTGGCAGCTCAGTCTGCTCGGCGGGGACGGCTCCTCCCTATCGCACTTTTTGTTACTAGCCTCACTGTCACGCCTGTGGCCTCAGCTGACCTGGCTGGACATGAAGACTTTTCTCTCTGTCCATGTAGTGCCTGAGCATCAAGGAATCCTGTTCAGGTTGTTTACGGGACAGCGGCATTTCACAGAACAAGAGTGGAAGGTACAAGTCCTGTTGAGGTTTCAGCTGAAAACTCCAGTGGTATCAACTCTGCCATACTCCATTGATGAAAACAAACTACAAGGCCGGCTGAAATTCGAAAGGATAATAAATCTCACCTACTAACAAAAGGGACTGAGAAATATGGTCACTTGCACATTCAGCATTTAGTTCTCTGAAGACTTCCATATGACCAGAATGTGTAAGGTGATCAACTTGTACAGCAAACGTGGCTGGGCTACAAATAATCTTCCTGACGGTGGCGGGGCACTGACCAAGCCGCTGGCTACTTTGACTCTAGGCAGGGACCACACTCTTGGAGCCCGTCTTTATACCTTCAGAGTCTGTGAAAATTCAGCCTCCCTATATTAACACGAACCCACATTCACGGGTTGTGGACTTTCACACTCTTCTGCAGGACAAGAACATCCGGAGCTAGAGAACTTCAGGTGCAGGAAGATGTGTTTATTGACGTTACCCTCATACCACTCTATTAAACAAATACAGTTATGCTGGGGGTAGTTTGGGTAAATAAATGGAACTTTAATTGCTGAGTCTTATCGGATCTTTCACTTAATTTCCACAGTCTCATCCTAACAAATGAATAATTCTTTGGATGTTAATTCTGCCCCACTGTGTATTCTGAAATTCTCACGGAGTACAGGAGCAGTGTGTTATGTCATTCTAAACATTTTTAATAGAATTTATCATTCAAAAGCCAGCAATAGGCCAGGCATAGTGGTGCTCGCCCATAATCCCAGCCCTCAGGAGGCCAAAGCAGGAGGATCACCACAAGTTCAACGCCAGCCTGAACTACACAGCAAGACCCTGTCTCCAAAAAAAGCCAAAAATATTGCTGCTCAAAGCCAACTCATTATTTTTACTATTAAGTTTGTTTGACATTATTCAAAGAATGGCTGACATTTAATATTATTCAGAAAGATTTATGGAGAGTAGCTATTTAGTTATTTTTCTGATGTCATATTCTCTTAACATTTCATATTTGTGGTGTTTTGGGTATAAATTTTAAAGTACATACTTAATATTGCATAAATTATGTCAGTAAATCAGATTGATAAAAAGCCCTGTTGTATTAATTAGCATACTGTTGAAATACAAGTTTAATTTTTATATGACATTTATTTATTTTAGAGGTTCCTTTATTCAATTAAATATATGAACCACTTATAAAAATCCTGATAATTTATAAATAGAATTTAAAATTAGCCTATTCATTTTCTTAGAAGTCCTATATTTTTTCTACACAAATTATCACTCAGAAATTATGAGATCATTAAGGACAAATCTAGAGTAAAAGGTCCTTTTTATATTTATCAACATGCATATTCATTGGCTTTTAAAAACCTCTCTCATGTTAGAACACATGTGTTGCTACAGTTTTGTAGGCCCACATGATAAAAATCAAAATATAAAAGTAAGTAGACTCATTAGAATATAACAGTCCTCAGGAAGGAGTTAAAGCGCCGTGGTCTACATCAGGACCTGGGGTTAGAGGAAGGACCGAAACAGACAAGGTGTCTGCTCTGAGAATGTTTACTTTGGCGGTACTGGGGATTGAACTCAGGACCCTGCGCTTGCTAAGCAGGCGCTTATTCCACTGAGCTATATCCCCAGCCCCTCTGAGAATGTTTACATTCCTATGGGGAAATACGGTCAGTAAGTAAATAAGTACATAAAGCAATAATAACAATCATAAAATAAGAGGTATTAGTGAATTAACAAAATGTAAGGGAATTTATATTTTCGTTTACACTGTAGTTTTCTTGAGGACGTAGCATCTAATTTGAACTCACAACGGTCAGAAGATGCCAATGCAAAAAAAAAAAAAAAGAAGAAAGGAAAATCACTAGAACCCAATTTTCAGAAACAACTCCATATTGAAAGGAAAAACGAAAACATTGTTGGAATTGTGGCAGATATCTTAGCATATGCACACACAGAAAACCTTGTGCACATACACTTTTAAATTTTCACTATTATCACTGTTGTGAAATAAATATAAATTAAATCCTAAGTATAATGCATGCTGTATCCCAAGTGTTAGTGAGATGGAGATGGCCTTCACATCACAATATAATTTAGGTTATAACCTGTTTTATTGAGGTTTGGCAAAGCCACATAAAGAAGATGGGTGCCTGTAGGGTTGGAGATGGACGGACTGTACCACTCAGCATTCGCACGTTTGATACTTGTAGGTGGGAAGTTACATTATCACTTAAGATAGTACCATTCAGATGTGAAAGACTAATGGGCCTGTATATCTGCAACAGAGATCGGTATATCTGAACTGAGATAGCTTTAAAAACAGTGTTAGATTTTAAAAAGCAAGTAGCAGAATTATATGTATATTGTATAACGGTATTTACATAAAATTTTAAGACGTATGACAATACAAATACGGTTTATGTGTGCATAAACATAAAATCATGACTGGAGGATACAGACAAACCAGAATTATGATGATGGTTGCTCTTGGAAAGGGGGGGATGGGTCTGAACCGGGAAATGAGGTGGGATTTGGAGGTAGTGCTTAACTTCATGTGTAATTTTTTCTGAGCTTTTTATTTAAAGAAAAAGCAGAAATGATAAATTAGAGTGATGATACATATTTATTGTATTAAATTCATGGTTGTGTGTTCTTCAGAACTTCTGAAAATGATTGAAAGAATGTTAAGATTTGCAGTGATTGTTTCTGCAGTAAAGTTACAATTCAATTTTATTTTCATCTTCAGACTGCCGCAGTAAGCAGCAGTAAGACATTATACTGACTTTTGGACAAAGTGGAAATTTCCACTCGGTGTAAGCCGTCTTACTCCATTCAGGCTGCTATTGCAAAATACTGTAAGCCATGTGGCTTATAGATAACAGAAATCTACGTCTCACCCTGCAGGAGGTGGAGAAGTCCAAAGTCACTGAAGCAGTGAACGTGCTACCTAGTGAGTGGTGGTTCTGTAGATCACAGATGACTTATCTGCACGTGGCTGGCCAGGGCTTTCACACTGCCCCACCCCATTTTTAATACTGGGGGCTGAACCCAGGGCTTTGCTCTGAGCTATGTCCCCACCCCTTTTTTTATTTCTTGTTTGAGATAAGGTCTCGCTAAATCCCTTTTTCAAGGCACTAGTTCAGTCATGAGGACTCCATCCCTGCAGTTAACCTTCCAGAGAGGCCTGCTAATACCATTGTCCTACTTAGATTTTCAGTTTATGAATTCTGAGAAGACTAAACATTCATACCATAGCACTTACCATGTATATTTGTACTCCAGTACTTAGTGCGGTACCTAGTACATAGTTAACTGCTCTGTAAGTGTTGGATGAAATGTGGATAAACAACACCGGAACAGTACAAATCACGGGCAAAGGTGCAGTGAATGGAAGGCAGAAATAGAGTGTTAGATCTGTAAGTGGTCATTTCTGGGATGCGCGTAGCACAGGGAAGTGGACCCGGTGATGCAGATGGCCAGCGTGAGCCCCCCTGGGACTGTTGTTACTCAGTACTTCTCTTTTGCCCTGAATTCTCCCCGCTACATTTTTGCTCCTTTTTCTGTTGCCTGCCAGTGTTTTGTACACCCATAAACACAGGTTTTCATCTAAAGGAGGAGACACTTTATTGAAATACCCCTGGCCTTCGGGCGTGTGCTTGCATGCATGATGGCCTTCACTATACAATAATCTCCTGTTTTCCTAATGAAAAGATCCAGCAGAGGTGTGAGGCCACTGAAATAGGGACTTTTAGGAATGTAGATTAAGAAGTGCATGTCTCTTTTGTACTGATTCATTTATTTATACAGATGTATTTAGAACACATTATCTAAGAAATACATTAATTTTTCATTTAAATTTTAAGGAACCAATTTTAAAAACACTGTGAATCTTGTTATTTATACAGTTTTCCATGTACAGTGAACCATCTTTACTTCTGTTTTAGCTGTTTATCTTGGAGCAATGTTTTGCTCTATGGATGATGCCCACTGGAAACTATCACAAACCCCAAGGGCTTCTCTCATGTGGCACATGGTCATTTTTGATGCATTCTTTAGTGTAGTTTTATGAGTCCAACTATGTGATTACAAGTAGATGTTACATTGAGCATTAAAAAGCTTGTTCACAACAATAAATGGTACCACCAAATGTGAGATCACGCTTTCCACAATATGAAATGCTAAGTCTTTTTAAATGTTTCCTGTCTTTCCTTAACAGTTCCATTAAGATGTCTCCTATAATTATCCCACACTGGCGCTATTGTGTCAAGCTAGTGAGTCTTCTCCACTTTGGGACTTAGTAAAGGAATTAAGGAATAACCCACAATGTAGGGGATTTTGTGAAGTCTTGACTCTAAAGTAACTCCCACTCTTTATATTCAGTAACACTGGGAGAGAACTGTCTTACGTTTGCTGATGTACTATAAATTTCTTTCCTGCAACTTTTTCCTTTAAAAAAATGTCAAGGAAAATCTGTACCTTCTTTAGGCAAATATAATGATTAGGAATGAAAACTGAATTGTATGTAGTATTAAGCAGTGATCAAAGTGCGATTGGATTAACAGCTTTTTTGCCTCACAAGTCACAGGAAATAATAGTTATATTTTTATTTCCGGTTAGAGTGTGTGCCTGTGTGTGTGTGTGTGTGTGTGTGTGTGCGCACGCACATGTGCACGCGTGCATACACATAATGCCGTGCTTATTGGTCCATCTCTAGTAATAAAAGCAAAGTTTCATGTGGTGAAGACCAAGTACATTGGTTTGAGTAGAGTAAATAGTTTGGAAAAAGAAAACAAGCTCGATTCTGCGTGTGATTTTACTGGTAGAGGACATCAGTGTGATCGGGTGATCGGGTACACCTAGGTTCTTCTGTGTTAAAGTCATGCAGCTTCTTCCTCTGCAACATTAAATATGCCGTTTACATATTTACATATGTTTCAGGGCATTATTGGAACTTTGAAGTCATGAAAACAGCAAATGAACCAACCTGCAACACCTTGGATTCAGATTGGAAGATAAAGAGAAACTTTAAAGAATGTGGCCTATAAAGGCGGGTGGTGCCTGGAAATATTAACTGACATACTGTAAAAATGAGACCGGTTTCTAAGCAGTGGAGGTTATTTTAGTCCAACATCAAGGTTCAAAAGAAAATGTACAACTAAAAACTTTACAGTCCTCCCTCCCCTATTTGAGACAGGTACTAACATTGGTGAATTATGATTTTGCTTAGTTGGAATCACTCATTTTTACACATGTAGACCATCCCCAGGAATTCAATATTGGTTATTTAATATAAATTATAATGGGAAACTGATGCTTTCATCATGGCAGATTTCAAGGACTTGGTTTCAAACTGAGCCGTAGCTTCCCGATGCATTCTGTACAGTCTAGGAAAAACTGTGCTGCGCTGGCCCATGTTTGAAGGCCACCATGCTGTGTCAGATGAGGGTATCATCTTATTGCTGATGTCTTTGGAGAGTCCCAAGCAGACACAGAAAATGAATGGAGGCAAGGAGTGTGACGGAGGGGAGAAGGAAGGAGGGCTTCCAGCCATTCAAGTTCCTGTGGGTTGGCAGCGCCGTGTGGATCAAAATGGAGTTCTTTATGTCAGGTGAGCTCTTCTTTAATTCCTGTGTTACCTCCAAAGTTGCAGTTCCAAAATTAAGGAGGGTAGAGTCTGTTCCTCTTTGAAAGAGTGAAATATTGTGGCCAGCAGCACCCCAAATGTATTTAATAAATGACTTCTGTGCTGGAAATACAAGTATTTTTATTCCACACTGTTTTGTAATGTTAAATGCTTTATGATACAGAGAATAAAGCATTACTGCTACATTCACAGAAGAAAATAAAATTCTGTATATAAACCCATTACCTTTTGACAGTACTACTGTGCCTTTCAGAGACTTCAGCTAGCTTTTCTGATTCTAAGATTATGTTTTCATATATAGGCAATTTTAATTATTAGACTTTTTAAGGCCTGATATTAGCTAAAAGCAATTCCCGTATTTTTCTGCAGGCTTTTGTCCATTTCCTTGCATGCTGTATTAATTGGAGCAAAGGGATAAGAAAGTGGGGATTGTAGAGCTCATCCCATAATGGATAAGGCGGACGAGGACACTTGGGTTAACTTTCCCAGAGTTTTTCTATTATCAATGTGGTTAGCAAAGTGCCAGAAATACTATGTTATAAATAAAGTACCACAGGACATCGGCAGTATATGTTTATATGTATGATCATTCTAGTTTTAAAGAGAAAACATATTCAGCTGGGAGCAAATGACTCTAAAATCTTGATCCTTTTTTTTTTAACCTCATCTCCATCCTTAGAAAAGATAAATCAGCTTTTCATATGGCTGGGACAAACTAAGTTAAGTCTGGAATTAAAAACCAACTTCAAGTCTAAGATTCTGTCAGTGATATTCATAATTTCCCAAGTCTGACAAAGAACTACTATCTGATAATCTGATTAGTATGGGTTCTCAAAGTCCAAATCTGTGCACAGAGAATTATTATGGAAACTAACTTTCCCAGAGAAGGTAAAATGCTTTTAAATTAAATCAAGCCAACATGGCTTTGATTTGTTTGTGTGTCACTAATTAAATCACTACTTGAGCATATGTGGGAAACCAGCCCACTTTCTATACCTCTTTCTCAGTGCATAGTTTGCTTGTGATTTTCAGGTTAGTCTCCAGCTGCTTCTACTTCATGATGCTGTTGAAACTATACATTAAATTTTCTATCTGCTTCCAATCCTCTGAGCTTTACTTATGCATTCTGTACAGACAGACTTGTAACTACTTTTATAGTAATTACTACTCTCAGAAGCTAATTAAAGAGCTACAACTGAACAAAAGAACACAACTGATTGAGAAGAAATGTTTGTAAAGTGCATGGGGTACCCTAATAGCATGTAGGAATTTTTGCCTTTGGATTTAATTTTAATGTTAAATTTCTTTAGCTTCAGTGTATATATTTTTAGTAAAATATTGGACAGTCTCTTTTTACCAGATTCACTAATTCTTCATGTGAAAATCTAGTAAGATGCTTTTTGACAGTTAGAAAAAAAATTAACAGACCTACAAAATATCTTCCCTACTGTGGTAGAACTCCAGTTTGTAACATGGGAATTATTATTCTGTGCATATCATCTGTAAAACAGCACAATAAATAATTTAACCTAGTTAAGTATTTCCTTTTAAACGTTTCTTTATGCCCGAGTCTCTAATATGAATGTCCATAAAACAAAATATTAATTGCATTTTAAAGCTAGTTCATTTGTAGGTACCCATGTTTGTGTAGAGGCAGGGTTGTTTTTGTCTGATAGTGTAGTGCTTCTATGTATGAAACAGACAGTATGATTGTTTCTGGATGATTCTGATCGGAATATTTACAGGCAGCTTTTACTAAACAATTATTAAAGACATTCTCAAAAAAAGTCTATAAAGTTTCAAAGCTTAATGTACACATTTAAATTGTAAAATTGGTATGTTAATAATAAAAGTCCTAAACAAGAAATTACTTGTTTTAAGTAAAATCCCCTTGTAAGTAAAAATCAGATTCATCCTATCATCTGATGTAATACTACCAAATCTATAGACATGAAATTGATCGATAGTCTCATATTTTACTGATTCTCATGACAAGAGAGTGCTGAGGCACCTGCCCAGTTACCAGCCAAGAGAACCGCAGATAGCTCTTGGCCAGCACATTCGCTCAGAACTTCCCCACCTTTTGTCACCTCTGCTTGATTCTCCTCTCCTCCTGTGTATGGTGTGGCTTTTTGGTATAATTTTATTTGGGTTGTGCCAATCTGTCTTCAAAGGAACACACCAATGTGGGAGATAAAAGAAACCTGTTTTTACATAGGGACAACTGCATTTTAGACTGCAAGACAGGGGTGAGCTGTTAGGTCCAAATCTCTGATTGGAACCATAACATGTTCCTCAATTTTAGCTTTTCTTCAAAGAGCTTTAAAAGTAAATCTTACAGTTTAAAGTAATGATTACTTTTAGCACTTTTTTCCTCCTTGTTTCTTGCCTGTTTCTGTCCTTTTTTAAGGATAGTATTTTACCCACCTTTAGTCCTCTCTTGGTTTTCAAAATACTTTTGTATGATTTTCTATGAAGATCTGTGTTTCTCTTAGAAATATTTTGGTTCAAAGAAAAGAATGACAGTGTTAAGGGCTATAATTTAGTAGCTAACATAATATTGATAAAATGCTTGTTACTAGTGGGAAAATACTATCCTCTGGAGGATGGTAAGACTATCAATTATGTATTTTATCATATTTACATGCAGTCAGAATTATTTCCTGATTGTTTAAAACTATTTTTACAGTCCCAGTGGATCTTTGTTATCTTGCTTGGAGCAGGTGAAAACCTACCTGCTTACCGACGGGACGTGCAAGTGCGGCTTGGAGTGTCCTCTGATTCTTCCCAAGGTAACCATTTCCCAGGGCAGTAACAGCAGGGCTTTAAAAATTTTACTTTCAGGTAGTTTATATATTTGGTTTTCTCATTTGGCATTTCATCTAACATGAGTTCTCCAATCATACATTCATTTTGACATCTTTTTCATGCATTTTGGAATGCTTAAAGATTGAGAAATAATTCAAGTCATTTCAAAAGTGATAAACCTACATTCATGTTAAATCCTTCATCAGAACTACCACTGCAGCTTTTGTTAGAGCTGCACCTGTCTTAGTACTGCAGTATTTTAGTTCAATGCTGTAGCTCTTCAGATCAGCAATGTTGCCGTTAGCATGAGTACTGAGTAACCTATCGGGGAGACAGGATTCCTAAAATCATAAAGCTTGACATTCACAGCTAAAATACGTAGGTGTTTTATTCCTTTACAAGGTAACTAGTGAAATCATATATAATAGTAAAATGTAATTTGCTGTAGAAATAGATCTTACTCTTTGAATATGTATTATAGTGCTAATTTTAAAACTAAGTATTAATAAACAATTTCTTCCTTTGTATGTCACTGCATTCTAAAATATTTATATAAGTAATAGCTTTCAAAAGAGTAATAGATTTTTTTTAATTAGTGAAAAGGTATTAATATAGAAATGGAACCAGAGAAAAGGCATGTAGAAA
This sequence comes from Dinomys branickii, assembly GCA_004027595.1. Taxonomy (NCBI): domain Eukaryota; kingdom Metazoa; phylum Chordata; class Mammalia; order Rodentia; family Dinomyidae; genus Dinomys; species Dinomys branickii. The sequence goes on from PVLD010004626.1 coordinate 24,040, forward strand.
CGTCATCACTTTTCTTCTGTTTCTGTAATTGTACCTCATCTTCTTTACAGTGTTATGACATGAAGTAGCGATAGCAGGAAACTTTATCAGATATACCTCTCTCCATATATGTATTTTGGCTGTCTTAGAATTCGTACAGTTTTCATTATTTTGCCAATAAAAACTATGAGTTCAGCCATACTTACTAAGTTATATAAAGTTGCTTTTCGTGATTTCATGGGTCAGATTTTTTTTTTTTTGAGACAGGGTCTTTGGTTATGTTCAAGGTATTAGACTGGCGTTGAACTAGCTATGTAGCCCAGGCTGATTCTGAACTCATGGAACTCCTTCTGCCTCAGCCTCCCAAGTGCCAGGATCGTAGGCATATACCACCATGCCTGGCTAGCTTTCCTAAAATTTAAAACCTCGAGAAAATATTATTCAAATTTATTATGGTTTAATCTATGGTTTAATGTAAATTTTTTCTTTCTAAACAAGAGGATCTTTTTATTGCATGTTGGTGTAGACTATTCCAAACAAAGGCTGTGCTTTTCCCAGGTTTTTAATTTTGATCCTGGAGCAGCTGTGAAGCAGAGAACTGCAGAAGATGTCAAGGCGGACGAAGACGTCACAAAACTATGCATACATAAGAGAAAGATCATCGCAGTGGCCACACTTCACAAGAGCATGGAAGCCCCACACCCCTCTCTGGTGCTCACCAGTCCTGGGGGCGGAACAAGTACGTCACGGCTGAGGGTTCGGCCTCCTCCTCCCCTTCTAAGAGAAGCAGTTTCTGGAATTGACTGGGCCAGTATTTTCCCATCCCACTTTCCAAATGTGCACAATACTTTGAAGGTTTTATAGATCCTATCATTTTGTTACAAATAGCAGATTGATTCTGCAAAATTCTGAGAAGGCTATTGCCTAGAATTTCATACCCAGACCATCTATCTAGTTGAATAAACAAAATGTAGCACATACTTTATTTTTTTTTTTGGCAGTACTGGGGATCGAACTCAGGACCCTGCGCTTGCTAGGCAGGCGCTTATTCCACTGAGCTATATCCCCAGCCCTAGCACATACAAATGGTATGCAGATACACAGTACTGAGCTAACGAAAGAATAAGCACCATTGGCTTTTAGGAAACAGCTGTAGCAGTCTTCCTGTGGCTGTACTGGACTGTATGTTATCAGTCCCCAAACGTAACCTAGGAGTGTTCAGAATTAGCGTTGTTGTCTCATTCATGTAATAACTATTTATTGAACACCTACTAGAAATCTCCTTGCCAAGAATTTTATATGTTGACTCTCTTTCTCTCTCTGTCTCTCTGTCTCTCCCTCTCACACTCACACACACACACAGACACACACACATTCTTTTTAAATAAAATTTCAAAGTGGCAGGAAAAGTACAGGGGTAGTTCACTAAGAATACATACTCATTTAAATTCACCAGTGAACATTTTGCTACAAAAAGTTGCTAATATTTTAACAATGTACTCCTAAATACTTCAGCACACAAGGACATTCACCTACATACCACAGTCTAATGATCACGTTAGGAAATTTAACGCTGATATAATACTATTATCTAATATGCAGTGTATATTTGAGTTTCTTCCAATTGTCCTAATGTCTTTTTTAACTTCTTTAAAAATTCCATTTTCTTTAAATCCAAAATGCAAAAATTGTGCACTGCAGTTAGCTGTTACATTTAATTTATATTCCTCAGTTTTTTTCAGTCTTTTGTGACATTTAGCTCTTTGAAGAGTTCAGACCAACTTTCCAGGATGTTCCTTATTTTGTATTTGCCTAATTGATTCCTCACAGTTGTTAAAATAAACCCATTTTGGTTGGCAGTCTTCATAAGAGGTATAATATCCTCATTAGAATTTTTTCATTGTTAAGGCATCTAATGAAGTACCCTTTTATGATTAATTTGTACTTTGGAATTATACTTTGACACTGAGGACCTGTCTTCTTTTTGTGAAGCCTGGCATACGGATGCTCTCCCAAATATCACAGTCTCCTTATACTTGAACCATAATTCAGAATACGACATGGCTGACGTGCTTGTGGATACAGAACAGTTCGTACTGTTCATATCTGCAGAGTTCGGAAAACGGGGGAATGAGTGGAAGCTGCAGAGGTGAGAGGCTTTGTGGCAGGACGCCCATTTGGGCCAGCCATGGAGAACAGTAGAATTTAGTCAGGTGAGAAGAACAGCAAGAGCGTCTCTCGGAATGAGGGTGGTATAGTTACACGCTGACGTGGAAGGTTAAGCAGGTTACGTGAAGTATGGCCACACTATCCAGAGTCTTTGGATGCAAAGAAGAGATTCTACAAGACACAGGTAACTAAAGGCTCACACTTAGAACTTGTGTGAAGAGGGTGAAGAGAGACAGATTTGGCAGTTGTTAGCACAGAGCTACTTTCCGATAACGGAACTGCTAATAGGGTACAGTTTCTTAAATTAAAAGATACAACAGCCAGGCATGATGGTGCACACCTGTGATCCCAGCACTCGGGAGGCTGAGGCGGGAAAATCACCCTGAGTTTGAGGCCGGCCTGGGCTCCCCAGTGAAACCCTGCCTCCAAAAAAGAGATAGTTACCACAATTTAAAGATGTATTTGACATAATAAATTATTTAAACTTCACACTGTCCTGCCACCATAGCACAGCAATATTTTCCTTTTTGCGCATTACTTTATGTGTGTGCTTGCACTCTTATCTACTCCTGACCTCACATCCTACTTGATCAAAATTTTACCTGTTTCTACAAAGTTCCCTTTGTTGCTTTTCTAAACACCCTCACAGGATCTTGACCTACCTTCTTTGTCCTCGCTATACATACAATTTAGTTATTGAAATTATTTTATCTTGTTCTGCTTTTTTAAAAAGCAGGGTCTTCCTAAGCTGCTTAGGTGGGACTCAGACTTGCCTGCAGCAGCCTCGCATGGTGCGGAGTTTCCCAGTGTGCTCCTTGGGTCAGGCTGCAGGTACCGTGTGCCTGTTGCAGCAACGATGGGCACAGCCCCATCCCTTTGCAAATGGCGCACTCGACTGTCAGTTGCACCCCTTCTGTCTCCAGGCATAGCACCTGTTCCCTGACTTTCAGTCATGTTACCCTAAAGTCATGGTTTAAGTCATCAAAAATTCAAAGACTGTCATAGTTTTCACGCCTTTTATGTGAATATACAAACATTTGTTTTGATTTCTTCTTTGAAAGGTTCACTTGCATATACGTAAAAGCACCTGGTGGACACCAAGCATGTGCACCTGGCACTCACTCACGTGCCTTGGCTCTGGTCACACAGTAAGGCCTGACCTTTGTTTGCTGAGTACTGAATTTCTGTTATGTCACACATGGCTGTTTTTCCCAGGAATGGAAGAAATCCTTTATAAATCACAGTTACTATCTCAATGCTGTTAGTTGAATATAAAAATGCCGCTATGTGTTTAATCACTGATCTGCAGATAATTATATAAACACATTAATATCTCAGAAAAGGTGCGGCAAGGCAGCTCTTTTCGTTAAGCAGTCAACCCCGTAGTACTGCGAGGGATGGCCCCTTCAGTGCTCCCACTGTAGCCACGCACGGTGCCCCACCCCTGTGCCATACGTTGCTTTCTGGACTACAGACTTTAAATATCTCTCTAACAAAACAATTAAGCTTCAGTTGAATTGATCAACTGGTTTCTGTTGTTGATTTTCAGCATTTCATATTTTATATCCCAAAATACCTCTATCAATGAACTTCTGCTGTGCTAGAATCGGAAAGTTCATACTTCCCAAGGAAAATCCGTGCACTGTTTTCTCTTCATACTCCAGTACACCCTGCTTAGACTTCCACAAGCCCTAGCTTGTAAAAGACACTCCTGGAAATTATTTTATTTGACCTGTATCCAGCAAGTAAAAGTGTATCTTAAATGTATAAGTATTCTTATAAGTTAGTATACCTGTGATTGCAGATTAAGAATGCTTACTAATAGGCTTTGGGTCTCCAAGTAGGCATGGCAAACATACAGAATGAGCAGTACCTCTTTCCTCTCCTGTGCCCTGTGGACTTGGTCGCATCTTCTTACGGAGCCCAGCGAGAGCTTACATTCTTTTCAACACAGCGTGCTAAGGGGCCACCACAAATTGATAGGAGTTGGCATATGAAACAAGTTTTATTTGCCATCTCTGGTTTGGAAGGCACAACTTCATAAAGGAGTTAAGGATCCTTGGGGGGGGTAAAAAACTTAATCCTAGAATTCTGACATGATAGGGTGAAAATTCTGTGTGATGAGCCAGCTCGCTTTTGTTGCCTGTATTCTGTCTGATCTCCAAAAGAACTGAAGGGGCTCCAAGAGTCAGAGAGGGGGGAATGCTTCATGTAAAAGAGAATACTCAATTGGAAACCAGTGCTGAAGGTTTAGCACACTGACTAAATTTTACATGAGAATTCTAGCCCAATAAAAGAATCGAACTGTTTTACCTAAGTTAGTTGACTAAAAGCTGGTTTTGCAGCAATGACTAATTAAAATCAAAGAAATGACAGTGTTCCAGTGTTACAGACGTGATGTGAAACCGTGCAGTACCATTGCAAGTATACTTGTCATTAGTCTCATTTCAAGATTTGCAATCCCATTTTTTTACTTAATTCATAAAAATTTAGTTTAATCTCACAGTGAAAATGTTGAGATAGAGGTATATTGCTATAGCTGTCTTTAGAAGGTTTCAATACAATAACAGGAACATTTATAGGGTGACAAAATTTCTTGTGGAAATGGAAATTCATTTAAATCACAGAAGAAAATATGTCACACAAATTATAATATTTTTTTGTAACTGTGTGTCCTCAGAAATCTCAAGTCCAGTAAGATACTAATGTCACCTTCCTGAATGGGGGCTGTCAGTGTTCATTTTACATATTCTACACATTGCTAGGATGACCACTGCCATAAGTGGAGGTAGGTGCCCGGGCCTGCTTGGTGAACAGGAAGTGAACAAGCACAGCGAACAGTCACAGAACCTTTGGTCAACTAGGAGAGGATAACATGCATGTTGTTAATCAGAGTTTAACATAGCTTGTAGAACTCCCTTTCACTGAAGAGAATCATAATTTTATTGCAAATTTGTCTTTCAGATGCTCTTCTTTCTTCTCACTTCCTGATTTCTTCCTCTTCCGCCCTCCCTGCTGAAACAAAAGAACTGAGACTACTAACAGAATTCTCCTTCTCTTTCACTCAGATGCCACTCCAGCAGTACCTTCACGGGCAGCAACTCCAAGATCAGTAAGAAACAAGTCTCATGAAGGAATTACAAATTCTGTAATGCCTGAATGTAAGAATCCTTTCAAGTTAATGATTGGATCATCCAATGCTATGGGAAGACTATATGTACAAGAACTGCCTGGAAGCCAGCAACAAGAACTCCACCCCATCTACCCCCGGCAGAGATTGGGCAGCAGCGAACACGGACAGAAATCTCCATTCCGTGGCAGCCATGGAGGCCTACCCAGCCCAGCATCATCAGGTTCCCAGATTTATGGAGATGGTTCAGTCTCTCCGAGGACTGACCCACTTGGAAGCCCAGATGTTTTCACAAGAAGTAATCCTGGTTTTCACGGAGCTCCCAATTCTAGTCCTGTTCACCTGAATAGGACTCCTCTTTCTCCACCTGCAGTAATGCTACATGGTTCTCCTGGACAGTCATCCTGTGCAATGGCTGGAAGGACTAATATACCTCTTTCCCCAACCTTGACTACAAAGAGTCCAGTAATGAAAAAACCAATGTGTAATTTTTCAACTAATATGGAAATGCCCCGAGCAATGTTCCACCACAAACCACCCCAAGGCCCACCTCCCCCTCCTCCACCTTCTTGTGCTCTTCAGAAAAAGCCATTAACATCTGAGAAAGATCCACTTGGCATTCTTGACCCTATTCCTAGTAAACCAGTGAATCAGAACCCCATTATCATTAACCCAACCAGTTTCCATTCAAATGTCCACTCTCAGGTACCTGTGATGAATGTAAGCATGCCTCCTGCCGTTGTTCCTTTGCCAAGTAATCTCCCTTTGCCAACTGTCAAACCTGGTCACATGAATCACGGGAGTCATGTACAAAGAGTTCAGCATCCAGCTTCAACCTCCCTGTCCCCTTCTCCAGTGACATCCCCAGTGCACATGGTGGGGACTGGAATCGGAAGGATCGAGGCATCGCCCCAAAGATCACGCTCATCTTCCACATCATCAGATCATGGAAATTTCATGATGCCACCTGTAGGACCCCAGGCCACCTGTAGTGGTATTAAGGTTCCACCCAGGTCACCAAGGTCAACAATAGGGTCCCCAAGGCCATCAATGCCATCAAGCCCTTCTACCAAGTCTGATGGACATCATCAGTACAAGGACATCCCTAACCCATTAATTGCTGGAATGAGTAATGTACTAAATACTCCAAGCAGTGCAGCTTTTCCTAGTGCATCTGCCGGAAGTGCTTCTGTAAAGAGTCAGCCTGGTCTGCTGGGAATGCCTTTAAATCAGATCTTGAACCAGCACAATGCTGCCTCCTTTCCAGCAAGTAGTTTACTCTCAGCAGCAGCCAAAGCACAGCTAGCAAATCAAAACAAACTTGCTGGTAACAACAGTAGCAGCAGTAGCAATTCTGGAGCTGTTGCCGGCAGTGGTAACACTGAAGGACATAGCACTTTAAACACCATGTTCCCTCCTACTGCCAACGTGCTTCTTCCAACAGGTGAAGGGCAAAGTGGTCGAGCAGCACTAAGAGATAAGTTGATGTCTCAGCAGAAAGACTCACTACGGAAAAGAAAACAGCCACCTACCACAGTGCTGAGTTTGCTCAGACAGTCTCAAATGGATAGTTCTGCAGTTTCTAAACCTGGACCTGACTTGCTAAGGAAGCAGAGTCAGGGTTCATTTCCCATCAGTTCAATGTCTCAGTTACTGCAGTCTATGAGTTGTCAAAGCTCCCACTTGAGTAGCAATAGTACCCCAGGTTGCGGGGGCTCAAATCCTGCTTTGCCTTGCTCTGCTACCCAGCTGCATTTTACCGATCCCAATATGAACGCCAGTGTTCTGCAGAACTCACTGACACAGAGCATACCTTTAAGAGGGGAAGCCATGCACTGCCACAATGCAAACACTAACTTTGTTCACAGTAACAGCCCAGTCCCCAACCACCATCTCGCAGGTTTAATAAATCAGATTCAGGCTAGCGGGAACTGTGGGATGCTCAGTCAGTCGGGCATGGCGTTAGGAAATTCATTACATCCCAATCCACCTCAGTCAAGAATTTCAACGTCCTCCACGCCAGTGATACCAAACAGCATTGTTAGCAGCTATAATCAGACAAGTTCTGAAGCAGGTATGGTTTTACTAGAAAAAAGTACCCAAAGGTACTAAATTTTTCTACTTCTTTAAAAAATTTGTACCAAAATATTTATTGTGATAAGAAACGATCCTTTCCCCACTCTCATTTCTGTAGTATTTATAATTTTATTTACAGAGCGCTAAACATTTGTCTTTTGGAAGGAAGAACAGCTAAGGGGAGTCCATGTGTGTCTGCTATTTGTTGTCTGTGCCATTTTGAATATTGTTCCACTTTCACCGGGTTTAATAACCATTGGACTATAAACTGCCACAAAAGCCATAGAAGGCGGTTTCCTGGCTCCAAGACGCGTCCTTGGTCTCTGCCCAGACAAAAGCCGCTTCCTTAGCTTTGTTTGTATTCAGGTAAATGAAACTCGCCTTGAAAAACCCGAAAAGGCGAAGATGAGTGGGTATTATTTTTCTTGCTGCTGAACAGAAATAGGTTAATGGGTAGGAAAAGGTAACTAGCAATTGTATAAAATAGGAAGCTGTCTTCTACTGTGCTTTCTTAGCCTAGTTCGCTATCTTTTTTTATTCTTTGTTTGAGAAAATTCACAAATGGACATTGGCTATTTCCTTTTTTACAAAAAAGTAATAATTTAAGTTTCCTAATAAAAAAGGCTTGAAAACCTGATTTCCAGAATTTTTGATCTTGAAAATGTTTTAAATTTTCTTACAGAGCCAAACCATTAGTTTTACCGTTGACATTAAGATTTGAGCCAAATTGAACGTAAACTGTCGTGCACTATTGGTACAGGAGACAAGTTTATTTAAAAGTAGACACATTAGAAAAAGAACTGTGTGCAATAGCGTCCTCCAAAATTGTTCCAGAACCTATACTGAAGCACTGCAGAGGTAAATGCATTGAGACGTCAGCATATTTGACTGTGAAAACATATAAAAAAAGTACTCAAAACCCAAGACTAATGATTTCAGATTTGTGAGTAATGACAGGGAAGACATAAGACAACTGCAGAGACATTGTCATTCATATGTGAAAAGAGTGGCCTTAAAAACCAGATTGCTACTGGAAATGAGAAAATTTCTGGAACCTTAACCAATAAGCTGATGTGTAGATAATATAGAGACTGTATTATACCACCATACTGGAAAAGCCTGATCTGTGTGTCTGTTGCTGTAGTAAAATCAAAGTATTTTTCTTCCAGTTTTACCATTTTACATCTGCCATCTTTCACAATTTGTTCTGTGTTATGTTTTGGTGTCAGTATTTAATGAAGAACTGTCCAGTGACCCCTTTATGTTAAAAGGAATATAAGGTTTTAAAAGCTATGTGAAATGATTAGTTTAAGGGACCTCATTAAATTTTCTTCTTTATGTGTTTAACAGAATAGTTACTCCATAAAGAGCTTCCAGTTTTTCACTGAACATTATTCCTTTTTAGTTTATTTCACACAAGTGAAATTTAATCTTATATATTTAAAAGGTTGAAGTTATATAAAGCCCATAACTGCTTCAAGATATACCATATTTATTAAGCACATATTCAATCATTTTGAGGAGACATTTTAGTCTCATTGTATTATATAGTTTTGGTATTTCTTACCTCAGTTTACTTAATTTCAGGTCTAAAATCATATTGCAAAGTGTATGTATTTTATTAAGGATGTATTTTAGCCACCTGTAGTGGAAAAGACCAACATTTATTTATTTTCTTATTTCTTCAGAGTGTCAAGTTTAAACTTACTTTCTATCATCTTGGTCACTTATTTTCTTGTTTCATGTATTTTATAAAATACCTGACCTGGAACGCTAGTGTTGGGGTGTCAAAGCACACATTAAAGTTTTATTAGTGAGAGATATGTTAGCATACAAATAGCTAAGAGGAACAGGGATAAATGTCTAATCATGACATAGACGTGGCCGACCTTGTGCAGGCTAGTAGGAAGCATATGCTGTATAAAAGTGTAGGTCGGTGAGAGTTTTTAAAATAGTAAACCTAGTAAAATTTAATACGAATTAATGTATATAGGTTTGCTGTACAGCCTGTATGAAAACGGACTGACTTACTAAGTAAGATAACTCTTCCGAGGAGCTAAATGTTGCAGCCTTTAACGCCACGTTCCTCTTTGCTGTGTAGTATATTGCATATGAATGTACTGTCGTCATAATTGCCTCATCTAAATATCTATTCCACTGACATTTATTCATTCATCAAATAATCACTGAGGACAGAGGCTGGGCATCCAGAATGAGACAACAGGTGACAGTCTTAGCTATCTCTTGTGAGAGTTTTACTTGGTATTCTTAACATATCAGTAAAACATCAGAAAAAAACCACATTTTATTCTTAAAACGTTGCGTATTGTTATCACTGAGTACCTATCATGTGCCAAGGGGTTTACCTATGTTCTCTAAATTCTGTGCAGTTTTCCAGAGTGTAAGATACTGTTTAACAGATGAGGAAACTGAGCCTCAGACAGATTAGCTGCCCAGAATCATGTGTGACTGAGTAAGAATTTGAACACAGTTCAGCTGATTCTAAAATCCATTTGCTTTCCAGCTGCTTCAGTTCTTCATCTGAGACATTCAGTATTTGAAAATATTGTTTTGCACTTCAAAATCTTTTAAAACGTTTAGTAGATAGTGAGTTAAATCATACTAATGCATGTTAGAAGCCACATTTGCAAATTCTTGTTATATTTTGACAAAAGCAGTTATTTTGCCTTCCCTGTGGACTCTGATTTCGTGGTGTGCAGTGATTAGGGTGTTTTCTGTTGATGCAGATGAACTGATCAAAGTACCACAAGAACCGCCCCTTATTTGTGCATCCCAGGAAGTGGCCTTTCTGCTAGGGAGTCGTCACATCCCTTGGAAAAGAGTGGGCTCCCTAATGGGCCCTGTGTCCATAGACCTGTGCAACAGGTGACTGCAGAGGCCCCTCGTGATAGCCCAAGGGTGGCAACACGGTGAGCGTGAAAGACCCACGGGTGACGTGGCCCAGCTCCACTCTGCAGTGACAGCCTGGCCACAGCTCCGGGCCCACTCAGCTCAGTGCCTTTCCTCAGCGCCCAAAGGCAGCTCAGAAAAGCACATTAAGACATTACTTCAGATAAGAATGGTCTTGCTCCCAAAATGCTTGACATAATTAGTAATTCATTTTTAAAACTCCTTTTAAAGCCCCCAGGTATCTTTAAAACCCCAGAGATTGCTTTTCAGGCCTAGAATGTATTGGGTCTGCATTCACATTGAAATTATACTACAACTCAAGTACAGGAATTGGAGGCAAATGCTGTGCCAAAAAGCAGATAAAAGATACAAAACATTTGTGAACCATTTTTAAAACTTGACACTATATGGGCTTTTATTCATTTTACTTGGGATTTTCAAATTTCCTTTCCGTTAATGCTTCTCAATACTCTGTATTGTAAACGTATACAAGTTTCTATTAGCCTTCTGAGTATCACATTACAAATGAAGCTTAATACTTACATATAACAGATTTAGATCCCTACAGTAGGATATTTTTGATGTGCCTAAAATTATAAAATAGGACCCTGGTGGATCAGACACCCAAACCCAAACTTCCTGTACATAGGTATCTCCTGAAATAAGCAGTGTGTATTTCAAACTTTCCGTTTTTAAAGAGGGAGGAAGTGTAGCACATAAGTGATCCCAGCACTGTTCTGCCCTAGGGGCGGGTCCAAACCAGGTGCCCTTGACTGGCAGATGTCAGCAGGCCCGTGCTTCCTGGACCTCTCTCTGCTCACGCCTGCTTACCATGTAGCAGCAACACCGGTGCCAGTGACCCAGGCTTCTTCAGAGGACTCTGCCCTCTCAGCACCCGCACAGCTGTCCCCCATCTGACCCCGTGATTTTACAATTCTCAAAGAAAAAGGCTTTAGGTTATCCTGCTAACATGCTTAATGACACCTTTCCCTTTTTCCAAAATGATAGTTATTAAATCTAACCTTTTCACTTTAAAGTGTGTTTTATATTCTATTTTTTCTAATAAAAAACAATCAACTTTTCTAAGCACATGAAAGTATTACCCTCTGAGGAGACAGAGTTTGAGTTTGTGACAAAAGAGAAAATAATTCAACTTTATTTGCCTTAATTCTTAAGTATATACTTCGACTAATAGGAATATAAATAAAACTTTGAATAAATATATGTTCATGATTATTTATATTTTTTTAAACTATGCAAAAGAAAGTGTTTTATTTCAACACAAAATGCATTGACTGACACTCAGGACAGCCTTTCAAATGGTAGGTATAAGACAGTTAAAGAGTGAAACCATGAAAATATGCTTTGGGTAAAAGGTAATGCGTTAGGAGGTTTTGTTTTGTATGTTTTTTTGTTTGTTTGGGTTGGGTTTTTTGGTTGTATGTATTTTATTTATTCTCAAAACATGCAAGTAAAGCAAAAAGGGGGAGCGTGTCTGCATCCCCTACGTTTCCTAGATGAGGCTACACGTGCTGAAAGATTGAGGGATGAAAATGCCCCAGGACAGTGGTACTGTGGGTATGGAAGTTTGTGACTGATCTAATAATCGTTTTTGTTGAAATCATTTTCACTCAGATTTCTAAATGCCTAGATTTTATTACCCCTTTGATACACAAGGCTTATAAATCAAAAATTGCCCTCTGCTCTTGTTAACGAACAAAATTATATTAAATTCTGGATTGTGTGATTTTTTAAAATCTATGTCTATTCTTTTTTGCAAAAACGAGCCATTTTTTCTTTGTGTAAGATATTTGTACTGCATGTAATGTCTTGCATTATGAGGTTTCCTAACATGAGTTTACATCTTCCAGGTTTAATGTTTCCTTGTGTGCAAAAGAAGAGTTAAAATATGTTTGACTTTAGACATTAAGTCTGTGTAATCACAAATGATAACAGAACTCAGAGTTGATATGTTTGCTGATTCAATGATATATTTTGTACTTTTTAAGAAATAAATTGCCCCAGTGTGTAAATTGGGAGATTTTATTCTATTCCAACACTGAGCTCACTTGTAAAGCCACTAGAAATCTTTTCGTCTGCTAGGACTTAACCTGAGCTGTTCACTGAAATCAAGTAGTCAAGAAACGCTTATGTAGTTTGAGAAGGTCCCAGATCCTAGGAAGTAATGTCAACTCTACAAAAGTTGGGACCATAAAAAATAATACAAAATATTCCTATGGTGTCATCAAAATGGATTTATTTCCACATGCATGTAGTACTGACTAGGTCAAGTCTTAATTTGAATTATTGCAAATAATTATATGCTAGGAACTTAATAACAGCAGCCAAGCAAAGAGGAAAGTTATTTCCAAATTATTAAAATTCCTGCAAATTCAAAATAACTCACATCTATGGAACTAGACAACAGAAATCTACGCAGTTGCTAAGGTACTGCTAGTGTCAGAACTAGTACAGAGAAGCTCGAGAGTATTTATTCAGGACCCATGGGCACAGGAATCAGAGAGGTTCTCATCACAGGTACCCTAGAGTGGGGTTCCTGTGTTATACAACATAACTGCTCAGTGACCTCTTTCTCACTGTAGTCTAAAATACGCTCCCTGAGGCACAACTCGTAGACCGTTCCCCAGAAACTGAGCAGCCCAGAGCAGGAGTGTCTCCTAAATAGTGTCTTTTTTTCAACTTCATTTTACTTCCCACAATGATTACATTATAATCCACTAGACATATATTGTTAATGTATAACAAAAATTTTTTGAAAAAGTATTATATAAGATACACTTTGATATATTTCAGTCCCATTCCACCTCATATCTTAGTCTTATTTCTATTTTTTCTTTTTTAATGACAGTCATAACAAATGATTTAGCACCCAGTAACAGATCATGACCCAGCACTCATCAAAAACAGAATTTACACAAAATAATACCCTAGGTGTATAGTGTTCCTTATATTTTATATATCATTTCTCAAAAAATAATGTTTGCATGCATGCTAAAATGATTTTGCAGCCCACTGTATGTCCTAGTAGTGTTCTAGAATATTTATTGAACACCTAAGATGTGCTAGGCACTGTTTTAGACTACAGTCTAATAGAATATAGTCGAATGCTGCAAAGCTGGCCATATTTATTAGAAACAGCATTTTCTCTGCTTACTAAACAAAGGAAAACTTCCAGCTGGAGTATTGATGAAGCATTTTAGTGGTTGCACATGCATACTTAAGAAACAAATTCTAGCAAGCAGGAGACCTAACCTCCTTTCTCAATTCTTGTTTCTTCGCAATAAATATTAACAAAATTTGGCAGGCAATTTTTAAAAACTTTTGTTACTTGAGTAATGAGAAAAAATCAGGCATTTTTAAATTAATTCCAGCAATTTTCAGAGTAATTCTATGTCTTAAGAAAGAGAATGTTACTGAACACGTGCACACACACAAATTGCCTTTCTGATTTCATTACCACCGCAAGCCTGACTTCCCCGATAATAACTGCAGATGTCTTACCCTAAGATTTAAGCTACAAGCTTTCCGCTGACCTTTCTTCCGAGCAGTGTGGCCCTGTTTTGAGCAGTGAGTGTTTCCCTTCCTACCTTTCTGCCTTCTCTGAGCTATTTGGTCTCTTCTTCCCTTTCTTGTAGGGAATGAAATAGTCTCCAGTCCCTAGCTCTTCTCCTTATAAAACAATGCTAGGCCTCTTTTTTTTTTTTTTTTTAGTTTTCATTTGGCAAATTGCCTCTTTTTTTTTGTTAATTTATTTTAATAAATAAAAGGAAAGCATATTAACAAACACATCCATTTACAAAATAGCATAAGAACAATACAAGCAATAAATTTCAACAATGGTTGTATTACACATTGATATCTTCAAAGTGGTTTCTCAGGAAAACAGAGACTTGCAAAATTGATCAAATAATTAATCACTAACTGATCCTTTCAGCAAAGCGATAGAAGTCAGCAGTACAACCCTGTTAGCTCTCCTGTGTGTACATATGTGCATACTTTCTCCTTCTTTCTCTTTTCCTTCATCTCAGGTGCTCTTTACTTTTGAGCAGTTTCCTTTCATTCCATGAGGTCTATCATACCTCTTAATTTTTATTCACTCTTTCAGGTTCTTATACTAGGGAGACAATACATTGCTTACCCATGGAGGTCTGATTTATTTCACTTCTAGGAGTATGGTCTCCAGTTGGGACCATTTACCTCTAAAAGCCTCAAGTTTATCTTTCTTTATAGCCAAATAATATTCCATTATATAAAAATGCCACAAGATTTTTAGCCATTCCTTAGTGGATGGACATTTGAGTTACTTCCACAATTTAGCTATGACAAATCGCTTTGCTATAAACATGGGGAGCACGTATATCACTGTGATATGTTTTCAGTTCTGGGAAAATACCCAGAAGGGGAACAGCTGGGTTGAATGGGACTTCTAGACCTAGTTTGCTGAGGAATCTCCAAAATGATTTCCACAGTGGTTTCACCACGCTGCCTTCCCACCAGCAGTGGAGAGGAGTTCCTATTTCTCCACAGCCTCTCCAGCATTTGTTATTGGTTGATTTCTTAATGACAGGCATTCTTACTGGGGTGAGATGAAATCTCAGTGTTATTTTAATTTATATTTCTTGAATAACTATGATGTTGAACACTTTCTCATGTATTTACTGGCCAGTTGCACTTCTTTATCTCAGAAGTGTGTGTTCATCTCAGATGCCCATTTCTGGATTGGGTCTTTGAATTGGGGGGGGGGTGATGTTTTTTAATTCTTATATTCTAGATAGAAGACCTTTGTCTGAGGAATAGTCAGCTAAAATTTTTTCCCAGTTTGTGGGTTTTCTTTTTATTCTGCTGGCGATTTCTTTAGAAGTGCAGAAACTTTTCAGTAGGATGAGGTCCCAGTTGTTGATTCCTTGAAGTATTTCCCATGTGGTTTGATTTTTAAACCAATACTAGGACTTTATATCAGCACCCAAAGCACAATGACAGGGATTGGTACACTTCTGTAAATACACACTACCGTGCATTATACTAAAGCTGGAGAATACAGTCTTGTTGGAATATCTAGATTTCTCATAAAAGTAATCTTTCAGTTCATTGTTATAATGATTAAAAATTAGCCCTTTAAATACAGAAGAGAAAAATGCACTTTCAGTGGGGCTGAAAAGTGAACTATACTCGTTAGACTCACTGGGCCATTATATTTTCTCATCTGTGGAAGCGTTTCTTTTTTTTTAAGGATTGCTATTGACCCTGTTTACAACGAAAGTGGACTCCCAAAGCAAGTGACCAAGGCTGAGTAGTGCAAACACCTTCTATGTGCATCATTTCTTAGGTCCATAGATTTTATGGATAAGAGGAGTATTCAGGCATGTCATTTTAGAAGTAGTTTCTTAGCATAGTGTGTAATAAAAATTGGGGACATAGAACAAACCAGTATAGTAATATTTTTAGATGTTTAATTGATCCGCTTGGTGTGAGCTTTGTGTTCTTTTTTCCACGTTTTTAAGAGCCAGGCATATAAGAACGTGGCACAGCATGAACAACTGCCTTCTCAAGGCATGTTTGTGACTGGGAGAAACAGAAATCTGAAGAGGTAGACATTACCTCTTTAAAATCAATTCTAAAACTGGAGCAAGTAGACATTCTTAGGGATTAAATGAATAATGTTTAAAAATCTCTTAAAATCCTTAAAATCTTTACTGATGGCTATTTCTATATATGCATATAAAAGAATAAATAGTGTATGCAGAGGCCTATCTATCTGGAAATCTACCCTAAGAGCTACCACTGTTTCCTCATGAGACTAGACTGTCAATCGCTGGGTGTCTAGGAATGTGACCCAGGACCTGCCAAGTTAATGAGTAGATTTCCAGGCACTCCCCCCACACACACACACAACTCTTCAAAAGCAATGCAGACGGTGAGAAAAAGAAATTGCCAGTTCACGGTGGCTGGTATAAAATAACTTTTTGTTCCAGTTCATTATTTTGGCTTAGTAACTTTTTCCAGAATTCCAACTGCTTTTTGGTTATTTAACTGTTAAATATTTAATGAATAATTATTTTTAAGAAACTCTTAGCAACTGCCCCTTTCATTAATCATAAAACATCTACCAAATTAAAAAAACTAACAAAACATCTTTAAATGCTTTGACAAATCATAAGATTTTTATGCAGAACCATAAAATAAGTTCACCATATAGTGCCTATTCAAGATAAAGTGGTCCAGAAATAAACTATCTTCAAATTTCCCACCAGTTATAAAAACTAATACAAAGTCGGGTTCCTCCTTGAGTGACCCCAAGCATGAATGAATGACTTCAAGAACTAAGTGTACTTTGGGTTGGGTCTGTCCTTGTATAAAATAGTTCTAACTTCTTGGAATACCTAGGAGCTTTGTAAGGTAACTTGCCGTCTTCTGTCCATCTCCTTTCCAGTACCCGTTATCTCCTGGACTGGACCAATACACTAGAGAATCAGATTTAATTTTCTCTACATGCCCACACATGGTATCAAATTAATTTCCAGAAGTTGAATGCAAGCATTATGGTCTTAATAGATTCATTCAACCAGTGAACATTTTTTGAATGTCATTCATGTGTCAAAGGCTGTGTTAGGTCTTGAAATACAAGGGAAAATAAAATAAGTCTTGTCTTTGATGGTTTAGAAGGATGACTTCAGCTTTCTTCAATATTTGTATAAGACTGCAGGATAAGCTGTGGGCCGAGGGAGCTGGGATATGGAAAGCCACACACCTAGTTTCAGTCATGTTTCTTTGTTTTGGAGACATACAGGACTCTTACTTTCCACTTTCCACATTATCTCCTTGTATTAAAAAAAAAAAAGCATTACGTGTCTACTGAGAAGCCCTTTCCATCCTTTCATCTCTCAGATCCCAGATCAAATGCTACTGCTTACATGGTTTTCTCTGACATGTTCAGTTTTATAATTGTCCCCTTGTTAAAACACCAGGTGTAGCTCTTAGCATATTGCTTTATAGTTGTACTAGCTTGCACATGGAAAGAGCTTCACATTTTCCTGGTTTAAAACTCAATAAATGTATATTTTACATAGGATAAAGAAAGACAGGAAGGTTTGTCTTCATCTCTGTCCCCAAACTGGAAGTTCCCACAGGAAACAGCAGTGTATACTTTTTAAATTTGTATCACTATTTCTATCTTATTGTTTAACAGAATATACCTGTTTATTGATTTCTTGAAAATTAGGGAAAATAAAAAAATACATCTTGATCCATCTATTACCTTTAAAAAGCTCATGATGTTTGGCACTTTCCTGTTCATAAGGTGTATAAAAATACACCCAGGATAACTATACATTTTTATTGTAATTCCTCAAGAATATTTAGATGGAGAACTATAAAAGTAATGTTATTCCTACATGGCTACTTTCTTGATCATAAATGTGGGTGTTTCTCTTAGCAAATTGAAGATCATAAACACTATTAACCTCTAAGGAAAATATCTACAAAATGTTACCATGTATATACTAAAGTATTTTGGAAATGTGCTTTGCTGATGGTAAGAACAATGATCTCCACATTTAAATATAGCATTATTATTAAGCGGGTAGAAAAAATGCCATTGTGGTGATTACTAGTAAATAATACTCTTACTACCTCTTTTAAAAAGATTGTTTCCAAATGCAAATACTGCACAGTACCTTTATATGGAGATAACACCAAGATATAAGAAGCAATGAAATATTTAAAGTGTTGATTGTTTCATAAAAAAAAAAACCTGGATTAATATTTAAAGAACTGTATACAATCTGCCTCCTTCAGCACGTGGTATGTCTTCTTACCCTAATCTTCGTGAGCATAGTTATTATTTCATGATATTTTGTAAATATTTATATATTTTCAAGGAGATTTTTAAAAATCTTATCTTTCAATAAAACACAGAGAGCTTTAAAAATCAAAAAAATGCCATAACAGATGGGGAAAAATTACAAATCCTTGCTATGGAGATATTTTGTAAGGTATGTTGTAAATGCTTATCAGTACTTCTGTTACCACTGCTAATGTCAGTTATAACAGTAATGCTAACTCCTTTTATTGGCGTAGACTTTTGCACCTTATAAGCCTTTTATTTACTTTTCATTCTCACAACTTCATGATAAGGATGACTTTTTCTGAGGAAATAATTTAGTGGTAGCAATCACATAAAGATAATCATCCCTGTACTGTAACATGATGATAAAAGTCCAAATACACACGTCAAACTTTATCAGGATGGTGCAGCAAATGTCGTCAATCCACATACTACACAGTTAAAAATACATTTACAAAGTCTGTATTTCAAGGAAATACGGTGTTATTCTATCAGATCAAAACAAGAGTAGAAAATTAATTGTAGAACTATTACAACTCTGGAAACATTCCTGTGTATTTGGATGTGGCTTCAATGCTAACATGGTCCAGTGTGAAAGCATTAAAATGTTTCATTTTTAGATGTTCAGTGACACCAGTGTTATCTATTACAGCACATATAAATTTATTAGCAAAATTAAAAGCATATACTTATGGTGCCCAAATGCATGAATCACCTAGAAGAATGCGTCTGTTCAGGGGAAGCTCCTCAACAAAGGAAAAGAAGCTCTAGGTTTCTTTTCAGCAGAATGCGCTCCCCATCTCCCCTCCCCCACTCCCCCCCTTGAGCTCCGGATTGCCAGGGCTGAGTCCACAGAGTGGCCGCTGCCCAGGCCGAACCTCAAGTGATGAATTTTCAACTAGTCTGGCTTCTGAGGGTCTATGTTTTGGTTTATTTTGATGTTTAGTTTTGTTTGGTTCTTTTAGTTTCTCCAGACAATGCTGTGTAGCTTTGGTTGAGAATCATTAATGCAGTGATAACAACTGAAACTTTGTATTTCAAAACATTAAATATCTTGAATTTTCATCTTTTGTGGAAGACTTTCAAGAGTAAACATGCTATTTGGGCAAGGGCTGACCTAATTTAGGAAATCATAGGTAAAAACATTTTGTATTATCAGAATGACAAAGATTATTTTTATTAATAGCTTTAAAATCCTGGTAAAATTGAGTGTTGATGAAAGATGTACACTGGCTTATAGGAATGTAAGCAACATATACTAATCAACTTCACAGGATGGTAGTTTAACAATATATATCCAGAGCACTTAAAATCTGTGAACATTTTTATCCTGGAATTCCATGTTCAAGAATTTATCCTTAGAAAATAATTGGGCAAAATGACAAAGATATGTCATTAAAAATGCTTATCACGGTGTGGCCTATAATAGTAAAAAATTGGAAAACGCTCGTGACTAGATTGATTATATTATATATATATCAATACGTGGCACTAGTGAAATGATTCTGTAGCTATACAGGAGTTAACAGGGAAAGACATTCAGATTATATTTACTGATGAAAAAACTTACAAAATGATTGAAAGTTCTACCACTTTCTACAATTCTACTTTTATTTTCAAACGTATGTGTACATACTTACACTTGTACATTTATGTTTGCAAGTTTACATACAGATACATGGGGGAAAGCCCGGAAAGCTACACACTAAAATATTAATGGTTGTTGTCTCCATTACATATGTTTTATTTTCTGCTTTATACTTTCATATGCGTGCTAGGTTTGTGGGGATTCTTTTTTGTTCCCTTTAAAAGTAGGTACTTGTCTTATAAATAAAGACCAAAAACTTTTTAAAAATGAACAACAATGCAGATTTGTTATTTGCCTGTACCCAGCGGAATGAACTACAGCAGATTCTCCCATCAGCGCTTGTCCAGCAGCCCAGCCTCGCCGCTTCTCTACTTGTCTCTGTGCCTAGCTGCTGCTCGGCATCATTTATTTCCTAACATGTCAAACTTTTTCAAAACATTTATTTTCAAATTAAATTAAGTTCCATTAACAGATGTCAAATCGTCTCTGATACAATTAATGCAGTTACAGTCAATGAAGGTGCCATGTAATAAATGCTGTACATTGCAATGTATTACAGTGCACTGTAGAGATGGTCATGCTTAAATCCATAATAACTGAGTTTCTTTTCCCCCTGTTCTAGGAAGCACAGGCCCATCCTCCTCCATAGCCATAGCTGGCTGCAGTCATCCTGCCGTCACAAAGACAACATCTGTTCTTCAAGACGGAGTCATAGTCACCACCGCAACTGGAAACCCCCTGCAGAATCAGCTGCCCATTGGGAGTGATTTTCCTTTTGTTGGCCAGGAGCACGCACTTCATTTTCCATCCAACAGCACTTCAAACAACCATCTTCCACACCCCTTGAACCCCAGCCTCCTCAGTTCTCTACCTATCTCTTTGCCAGTGAATCAACAGCATCTCCTAAACCAGAATCTATTAAATATCCTCCAGCCTTCAGCAGGAGAAGGCAAGTCTGAGATCAACCTCCACCCTTTAGGTTTTCTCAACCCCAATGTAAACACTGCTCTAGCTTTTCTCTCCGGTGACATGGATGGACAGGTACTCCAGCCTGTTCACTTTCAGCTCTTAGCAGCCCTGCTTCAGAACCAAGCCCAAGCAGCTGCCATGCTTCCCCTGCCATCTCTCAATCTGACTATCTCAGATCTTTTGCAACAACAAAATACCCCTTTACCCTCGTTAACACAGATGACAGTCCGGTCAGACCATTTGCCAAGCAATCAGTCAGACAACAGCCGAGCTGAGACCCTTTTAACCAGCCCCCTGGGGAACCCTTTACCAAATTTTGCAGGCAGTGACACTACTTTTAACCCCCTATTCCTCCCAGCTGTCACTGGGGCCTCAGGATTAATGGCCTTGAATCCCCAGCTGTTGGGAGGTGTCCTGAACTCAGCATCGGTCAACACTGCTAATCATCCAGAGGTTTCCATAGCAACCTCCTCCCAGGCAACCACTACCACAACCACTACATCATCAGCAGTGGCAGCACTGACTGTCTCAACACTTGGTGGGACAGCAGTGGTGTCAATGGCAGAAACATTGCTGAATATATCTAATAATGCTGGGAATGCACCTGGTCCAGCTAAACTCAGCGGTAACTCTGTGGTGCCACAGCTACTTAACCCTCTACTGGGGACAGGCCTGCTTGGTAAGTTAAATTTTTTCACAAATTTTTTTTAAAAAGAACGATTTTCTATTTCTATTTTCTCCTTTTTAAAAACTCCATTTTGTCACACTATTTTTAGAACTGTTTTTGTTATGTCACAGCTTGCTTAAGGAACTAAATATAACAACACCCCCACACAACCATAGTTGTACAAACATGAATGACTTTTTTCTTTTCCTTTATTCTAGCAATACTAAATACCATTTTAATCTGCTTTCTCTTCTTATTCTGATGCCACCTAAACCTTACCTCCCCACCATTCTCTTAACCCAAGTACAGTCTTATGTTCAAATAATAGCACAGGCACTTCTTAAAAGTAACTCATTTCGATCGTAATTGGTGTGGCATCACAGGGTTAGTGTGAGCAGCTGCACTGTGGATGGAAACAGTCTGAGGAAGTATTTTCCAGGCAAACCCTAAATAAATAAGACTAAATGCTTTTCCAGCAAAATAAAAAGCCATAAAAACACTCACAGCTAAAGTGTACCCAACTTCAAGGAAACAATCTCTCTAGCTGCTTTTAGATTTCCTCAGGCCAAATTATTCTTTCAGGTCTTTGTGGCTTAAAAACAGTCCTTCATGTCCATTGTCCTATCAGAAACACGTTAGAAAATAACATCAAGTGAATTTAAGTGATGGACGCAGGTAGCTATGACATACAGTTTGGGGGTGGTGCCCACAAAGTCTAGAAAAATAGGCAAATCTCCATGACGGTGTCAGGAGCATCTTCAATATGTAAAAACATTTTTAAATTATTTGCTTGCACATCTATGGACACTTTCGTGAGATAGTGTAAGTACTTTTATTGGGCCTTGAAGTCACTACTAAATAACCTAAAAATCACTACAGACTTATAAAGGTCAAGTTACGGGACAATTTCTGTGAATGTTCTCAGAATAATTTCAAAACAATTTTGAGTTTTCAGTATAAATTTAGTTCTTAATACTTGAGATGTATATTATACAATTAATGCTAGTAGTTAATGTATTAAAATAATATTTATCTTTATTACTGAATTTTGGGTATTGTTCACTTTCTTTATAATTTCAATTTTAGATGACCAATCCTTTTGTGCCACATAAATGTACATTTCTAAATGAAATTTCCTATTTTATTTGGAGGTATTTACTGATGATTATGGATTACAGATGAAATTTTATAAACTAGGCTTGATCACACCCACTCATTTTAATCATCTGTGCATTTATTTATGATTGCTAAAATATTTTAGGACAAATTTTAACCTTTAATAAGTAGATGTTCTAATAAAAATAGAGGCAAGGAAGCATAATACTGAAGCTTCATATATAATGTGGCTAATGGATAGGGCAAGGGCTAGCTAGTCTTTACATGATCTAAAAAGTTTTAAAAACCTCATTATGGAAGCTAACACTAAATAATAAAGCACTTGTTCCTTACCACTTAGCCTCTGAGAAGAAAACAGAGAAATTACCCATGTATGTCTAGGTTTTAGCTTTTGTTTCAGAAATTCTCAGGTATAAAGATAGGCATAGGATCTCTGACGAATCACATTGACTTATATTTTATGTTTTTCAAACTGTAGGTGATATGTCATCAATAAACAATACCTTGAATAATCACCAACTGACTCATCTACAGTCGCTGTTAAACAGCAATCAGATGTTTCCTCCAAGTCAGCAACAGCAGCAACTGCTCCAGGGGCACCAGACTCTCCAGGCCTTCCAAGGACAACCTTCCATCCCTTGCCCAGCTAACAGCAACCCCATGGCTTGTCTGTTTCAGAACTTTCAGGTACTGTCCCTCTTTAAGCCACTTTAGTGGAAAACAATATCTGGGTTTGCGCAGACACTTAATTTTAGGGAAGGAATGAAAAAAGTAGGTAGTGTACCCTTTTGTCTCTATTTATTGTTATTTCTCACTATTGAATATTAAATGTTGCAGTCGTTCCTTGAAAGATAACTTTATTTTTTCTGAAGCAATAGTCCATTTGGAGCTGCAAGTAAAAAAATGGATTCCCCCCCTTAAATCCTTTTGTGTTCCTCTTTTTCGTGATTAAGACCCACACCCTGAACTTGCCCCCTGGCTTCCCTCTCCAGCCTTAGCTCTTACCCTTCTCCTCTGGCTTCAGCCACGTGACCAAAAAGAAAAAAATTCCTGTTAGACTAAAAAATTTGATGACAAGGTAACACTAAATAAATATAAGAACAAAGTGTAGAATTTTTTAAATATATAAAATCTTAAAGGAGATTCTTTAAGACACAAAACTAATGTGTCAGAAGAAAAAAGTAACAGGTGAATATAAAAAAATCCTTAAATCTTTGCTTGGTCAAGGATATTCTACACAAAATAAAAGACAAATGCCAACTAGCACAAAATATTGGTGTAATACATACTCTGCAACATAAAAAGTTTCTTTATCAAGAATAAAATAGATAATTTACTAGAAAAATGACCAATAGATATAAGCACACAATGCACAGAAAATCAAAGATAAATTGCTAGTAAAAATATGAAAAGAACAATTAGAAGTTATACAGATTATAGCAGTGTGCCCATTGGTTTTGGATTAGCCAATGCTGACCAGGATATGAGAAAATAGATTCTCCCAGATTACTGTTTGTCTGTGTGAATGCTTGTTCAGTTCTTTTGAAGGATAATTTGGTAGCATATCAAGTTTTAAAATATATAACCATTTGGTCCAGAAGTTCAGTGTCTCAGTGTCTAGTTAAGACAAGTCTGAAGATGTGAACAAAAAAATTTTATCCCAAAATGTTCATGACAACATGATTTACAGCATCAGAAATTATGAATCATTTAAGAATTTATCAGTGTTGAAATAGCTAAACACATTATATCTACCTACCTAGTAGCATAAACATCAAGTAGACTTATACAGTCTAATATAGAAAGATCTTTAAGACTACAAGACTCCAATTCTGTAGTATCTCCAGAACAGTACCACAATATAATTCCAATATACAGGAAGAAAGAAGGAAGGAAGAACAATAATATTCACATGTATCTCATGCAATAATTCAGAAAGGAGGAAAAGCTCTCCATCATATCACCCGGACAGCAATAAAACAAAGCTTAAGGAGAATCCACTGATTTTTTTTTTTTTAAAAAGAAAATCTGTTGAGTGATTTCAACCGAAGGAACAGTATCCAAATACAATGAAGAGTTTTTTTCCTAAGGAGTAGGGATTTTTTTTTCTCATTTTTGAACCTGGTTTATATTTCCTTTCTTATTAAATCTATTTGTGCTTTGGTAAATCTTAAAATTATGGTGTTTCCCTTTGAGGCCTTAAAGATGTCTCTCTCTGCCCTGCTTTTCCTTCTTTCTATTCCTTCAGGTGAGAATGCAAGAAGATGCAGCTCTCCTAAACAAAAGAATAAGCGCTCAGCCGGGGCTCACGGCAGTTCCTGAGAATCCGAACACTACACTTGCACCTTTCCAAGACATGCCGTGTGAGTTGCAACAGAGGCTCGACCCATCTCTTGGTCAGCAGGTGAAGGATGGTCTCGTTATGGGTAACCAAGGTGATGCTTCCGTGGATGCCATTTACAAAGCAGTTGTCGATGCAGCCAGCAAAGGAGTGCAGGTTGTCATCACCACTGCGGTCAACAGTACGACTCAGATCAGCCCTATTCCAGCTCTGAGTGCCATGAGTGCCTTCGCTGCCTCGGTCGGCG
This sequence comes from Dinomys branickii, assembly GCA_004027595.1. NCBI lineage: Eukaryota > Metazoa > Chordata > Mammalia > Rodentia > Dinomyidae > Dinomys > Dinomys branickii. The sequence continues at coordinate 49,096 of PVLD010004626.1, forward strand.
ACCCATTAAATCTCTCCAGTGCTGTCAGTGCTGTCATTCATGGGCGGAACATGGGAGGTGCTGGTCATGATGGCAGGCTGAGGAATGCAAGAGGGGCCCGGATGTCCAGGAATCTAGGCCATGGGAAAAACTCAAACGAAAGAGACGGGTTTGAGTACTTCAAGTCATCAAGTTGCCACACATCCAAAAAACAGTGGGATGGGGAGCAAAGCCCCAGAGGGGAGCGAAACAGGTGGAAGTATGAGGAATTTTTAGATCATCCAGGCCATATTCACAGTAGTCCTTGTCATGAAAGGCCCAACCACGTGTCTACACTGCCATTTCTGCCTGGGGAAGAGCGCCCAATACTGCTACCACCAAGAAACTGTCAAGGGGACAAAATTCTGGAGGAAAATTTTAAATATAATAACTACAAAAGAACTATGATAAATTTTAAGGAGAGACTAGAGAACACTGTGGAAAGATGTGCTCACATTAATGGGAACCGACCTCGACAGAGTCGGGGATTTGGAGAGCTGCTAAGCACCACGAAGCAAGACCTCATCCTAGAGGAGCAATCTCCGAGCTCCTCAAATAGTGTGGAAAGTTCTCTGGTCAAAGACTACATCCATTACAATGGAGACTTTAATGCCAAAAGCATTAATGGGTGTGTGCCCAGCCCTTCGGACGCTAAAAGCATTAGTAGTGAAGAAGACCTAAGGAATACAGATTCCCCTTCTTCAAATGAGTTAATACATTATAGACCAAGGACGTTCAATGTTGGTGACTTGGTCTGGGGCCAAATCAAAGGACTGACTTCCTGGCCTGGAAAGTTGGTAAGAGAAGACGACGTTCACAGTTCATGTCAACAAAGCCCCGAGGAAGGGAAGGTATACCAATCTTTATCCATTGTCAAATACTAACCTTTGTTCAGATATCAATTATTGTTTTTTGTTATCATCACTTTGGATTCTTTGGATTTGAATTTAAGATTCTTCCTGACTCATTGAGGTCTCACAAGCTTCTGGAGCATAAAATGAAGAGGGGATGGTTAGAGTCACCAAAAGGTCATACCAACAAGGGGTGAGTTACGAAGCATTTATAGATCTCACTAGGCTCAGGGTGACTCCAACCCAAAATCAGGCTTGCAGAATTTTGTCAGCTCTGCCTTCCTTCCCTGCGTTTACCTAGTTTTTTTTTTTTTCATTTTATAAACAGAGGAGGAAAGCAAGTGTAAATGACTGTTGGGGGGGAGGAAACATGGTAGCTGTGGAGGTCCAAGATTGTGGCAGAGGTAGGGGCCCTCCCGGGTGGTAAGAAACACCAGGGGACAATGTCTCCTGCCTGTGCTCACATGTAACACACAGAGCGAACAAGGGAGTAAAACTCTGGGGTGGAGCTGCAGCCATTTTGGAAGCAGCAGGTAATGTCTGAATTTAGAATGGTGTCTCCTTTCGGGAAAACTTCTGAGCTCTTATAACATATGGAAATGTTTAACCCATAGTCTGGTTCTACTTAACACAATCTGATCATTATAAATTAAATGAAAACTTCTCCATGAAACCACCATTCAATTTAGAAGAAAGTAGCAGGAGTTTTCTGATCTTTCTTCCCGCCTTTCAAATGCTAAAATTGGCTCACTAGTCAAGGCATATGCAGAATGTTTAAAATGGATAGAAAAATTTATATCTGACCAGGAGATAATTATGGCTACTCCCCCTCACAAGATGAAAAAACATAATTTTTCATCTTCTTAGGTAAAATTATTCTTACAGGTATATATTATTCACTTAAAGAGTATATTGTATAAAGAACTATTTCAACTTTGCTCAAATTTTTACTGCCACTTAGATTTAATGGCAGGAAACCAAAAGCATTTTTGCCAACACATAAAAGGATTGTCTTTCTCTGAAGGAACAGGAGGTCCTTAAACCTTTGCTTATAATGTCTAATATATACTTGTCAGGATACACTCTGAGTATAATGTTTCTACATTTGATAAGAAAATGAATTCCATATTCCCATTCTCAACACATTTTATTCTCTGAGACCAGACAAACATTTTCTAGTGTGGTAAACCTAAATATTTTTGACAGTTTATTCAAGGAATAATTAGAAACAGCAGAAGGGGCTTTTATGGTATAAATAGAACTGCTACATATACAAAATGTACACACAAAACTGTTTTACAAATTCTGTGCCAATGAATCAAGTCTTTTTCATGTGCCATTTTACAAAAAGCTTAACTAAAGTAAAGATCATGGTGCTCTTCCCTGGAAACATTCTTTCTGTCCTAAATGCCTTGTCTAAACATACGTTTATGCCCTCAGGAGGATAAAGGCATGTACATTTAACACATGTCACATTAAAGAATGGTCTGTGGCTTCTGATCAGTCTGTGCTTGAATCCTCCTGAGTTTGAGTTATACACTGATATTAAACTTTCTTTTTTTAAAAAAGTCTTTAAGAATTCAACATATTTGAGCCATGGAGGAGGCTCAGCAGCACAGTGTCTGCCTGGCAAGCAGGAGGTCCTGAGTTTGACTCCTAGTACCCCCCCCAAAAAAATTTAAATAAGCAACCAGTTTTTATTCACAATAAAGTAATAGTAAATGTTTTAAAATTCAGATTATTCTTCCTTATTTTAGTCAATAGCTGAATTCCTGAAAGGGAACATGAAACTGCTTCAGAAAATATAACTATTCTCCCTATTGGGGGACATTTTAATTTTGCATGCTTAAGTTAAAACTGTGATATCAATAACTCTCAGAGTATTTTTACTAATTCAGAAAACATAATTTAAAGCACACATTTTGAGGTGAAAGCTGAAAACATGTAATAAAATATTAATGACAATGTATGAAATATTTATCTACCATTAAAAAGCAAGGTGTAGTAGCCTTAAAAGCTCTAGGGCACTTACTGTTTTTACAAACCTCTGGTCCTTCAGGACTCACTTCACTTTTGCACATTAAAAAAAACCAAGTACTACTTTATAAAAGCCTGTCTTTGCCTATAGTTCACAAAACAAAGGCAGGACTTCCTCATGCCTTATTTAATGGTGCCCAGGGAGCCCAATAATATTTTCATTTCATAATACCAGAAAAGGTGAAATTTCAGAAACCAAGTAGCCCCTGCCTTGACACATTAGTGACCCTGGCTCATCAAGAAAAGATCAAATTATGTTCAATACCCATGTAAGAAAAAGTATGATCTATTTAAGAAGAGTCTATAATAAAACATTTTGAAAATGTGTCCTCTTACTCAAACAAATAAATTTTGATGGAAATTTTATTCACATAGAATTTCTCCGTGCCCTGTGATATTGGATAAATAAAGCCTTATGCATTAATAACCAGAGTTATGCTTTCAAAAAGATACGTGGTGCATTAGGTTCCCTTCTCTATGCTAAAATGCTCCATATGTTAATAAATTCTAGAGAGAAAAACAAAGGCTAATTCCATAAACAATCTGTTTGTCGTAGTAAAGCTATTAACTCTACCTTGCTAGAGTGGAACGTGGGATCATTTCCCCTGTTGTTTAACTTTATACTATCTCAAAAGAAAAGCTTTGCCAAACAATTTTCTTGCACGTTATCATTTTAAACCTTCTTAGCCTCTTAGCTGTCGTACTGTTTCTATGTCCACTAAACAAGTAATCCAAGATTTCAATCAGGTCCCACCACATAAAATCTATGTTAACTCAAGTTTTAAAATAGATTTATTAGCTCCCAGCCATCTGATACCCTATGGTTTATTATTTTGAGTTGATAGTCTTTGTTCTCAGCAGGCCACTCCAAATCCTTTCTGGAAGTAGGCAAAATAAAAAATACAAAGAATTAATTAACAGGATCACAGATTACTGTTTCAAAGCAATTTGGGCACCACCCATGTTTTCATGTTGCCTGAGTAATCTGGTCTAAGAGAGGCCAGTGCTGTGCCTGGAACACTGGGACATGTACAAACAGCAGTGCTATCCACATGGCCCATATGTTAATATTTTAGCAGGCTCTGTTGGTCATTGTGGTAAATGGCTTGGTCAGTTCATGATTTCACAAGGGCATTTTAAATCCTTGCTGTAGCAAAATGTCTGACAATACATTAGAAATGTCCCCTGGTTTCTGAGGTAATTTCCTAACAGGTATGATTTCAAAGCATCAAACACCATAGGAAGACAGTTTTCAGAGACCTAGAGAGAAAAGAAAGCATAGCAGAAAGAGACCTGTCTTTGAGCGTTCTGACGAGAGCCGAACCCAAGCGCTGCCAGTTAGGTAAGTGCTCCCGCTTAGGTGCAGTAACTTCCCAGGAGCTTCAGTCTCCACACCTCCCAAGCAGGGATCTTAATTCCTACTCAGAATGGTGTTTTAGAAATTGGATGAAATACCATAGGTCGATTAAATGGAATACCATGCACACAAAAGAGGCCCAGTAAAAATTAGCCTGTGTGTTTTTATTCTCTATGGCTGAACAGGACACCGCCGTTACGGAACTGAGATAACTGACTTCAATTACCGCATTATTCAACTGTGCCTTATCCGTGTGTGGAGGACTTACTAATCAGACTGAGGGCATATGTGTCTTAGTTGCTTTTCTCGTTATTGAGACAAAATATCCAACACCTAATGTTAAAGGAACCGTTTATTTCACTTAAGAGTTTGATCTCAAAGTGCATCCATTTATCTAGAAATGTCTTGAGTTTATCCTTCTTTATGGGTGGATAGTACTCCACCATAACCCCTCTTCTTTATCCATTCCTCAGTTGTTGGACATTTGAGTTGTTTCCAGTACTTAGCTATGACAAATTGCGCTGTTATAAATGTGGACACACATATATCGCTGTGGTATGATGTTTTCATTTCTCCTGGAAATACACCCAGAAGAGGAATAGCTGGGTTGAATGGGACCTCTAGTCCTAGTTTTTGAGGAATTTCCACACTGACTTCCACAGTGGTGGCACCAGTCTACACTCCCACCAATGGTGGAGAAGGGTTCATTTCCTGCCAACACTTGTTATTAATTCATTTCTGGGTATAGTCATTCTTTCAAGAGTGAGATGGAATCTCAGCATTGTTTTAATTTTTATTTCTCAAATGACCAGTGATGTTGAACATTTTTTCATATATTTATTTGCTATTTGTACTTCTTCATCTAAGACGTATGTATTCAGTTCAGGTGTCCATTTTTTATTAGGTCTTTCAATTTGTGTAAATATTGCATTGTTTCTCTAGTGTGAGAAGTTGAGAGTGTAAATAAGGACCACAGTACATAATAGATATTGTGAAATAGGAAGAAAATGTTCCAATAGAAAGAGGAACTAGGGGGCAGGGGAGAAAGGAGAGGAAAAGGAAAAAAACAACAAAAGAAGGAAAAATAGAAATAAAGCTTTTGTAGATAAAGAGGGGAAGAGGAGTTGAAGGGAGGAGAAAGGGAAAAAAAGAAGAATTAAGCTATATCATGTACAAGTACAAATTCCCTATGATGAATGTGATCATTATGTATGTATAAAGTATACCAATAAACTTAAATAAAAAATAAAATTAAAGGAACAAAGGTTTACTTCAGCTTACAGTTTGTAGAGGGTCCAGTCCACAGTCAGCTGGCTCCAGGGCAGGGTGGCAGGGAAAGGGGCAGAAGAGAAATGGTTCATGGCAGGCAGAAGGCAGCAAAGCAGCAAATAGCAACTGTCTTCTCTTCCTTTTACTCCTTCCAGTCTACTCCCCTTTTGGGTGGTCCACAATGCCCAGGATGGGCCACCCTTAATCTCAGCATCCTGCCCTTAACCCCAGCATCATACCCTTACTCCCAGCATCACACACCCTAGATCCAGCGACCTCTGAAAAGCCCACTTGTAGGACCACATGAGGCTTTGGGGGACTTCTAGAGATAAGCCATGACAGGATGAAAGAATCATAGGGAATGAAATAGTTTCTGTGTTATGACTTCGAGCACATCACATATAAATTGCTCTATGACTATAAGTCATTATACTTTGAAACACTTTAAAGCATTCAGTTCATTGAGTGAACCTGAAAACCCTCTTTTCTGTCATTCAAAAAAAATCAACTAAAACTTTCCACCTCTATATTCTTCCCTCCCCAGCCCCAGAACACCAATATTAATTAGCAGAGGTTTTCTAACAGCCTGTGAAAGGTTGTGATGAGGGGCTAGGGATATAGCTCAGTGGAACAAAGCATTTGCCTGGCAAGTGCAAGGTCCTGAGTTTGATCCCTGGTACTGCAAAAAAAAAAAAAAAAAAAGCTGTGGTGGGTTGTACATCTATTGCTTTTCTGATATCAGAGATGTGTGACAGCACTTGAGGGGTGCTATGTGCCTTACACTGTTCAGGAAGTGGCACTTCCTAGTGTTTTCCCTTAGCAATCAGTTTGTAATGTGCACGCTTCTCTCCAAATCACGGACCTTTATTGTCTGTGGTTCAGTGGCCAAGAATAAGACCCCAGTGCTGTGTTCTAATACATAGTCTGAGCCAGGCAGATTCCCTTCCAGACCTTGGCATAACAGGGAATGGTGGAAGGAAAAATGGCTACTTCTGGCTTTCCATGTATGTGCAATCAACTGCAAAGATTTTAACCCTATACAGCTATGAGGGGAAAAGATTGTATTCTGTACTTCCTTCAGTAATTGTTTCAAAATAAGAATACTTTCTAATGTATTAATAATCTGCCCTAAAGTCATAATTATCTGCCACTTTTTTATTTTAAAGTGACAAAAAAGAGATACACAGAAACAATAAAATGATACAGAATTTCAAAACAGGATGAGAGGAATTTAACAATGTTATTATATTGCATATTGTTATCTTCAAATTAGTTGCTCAGATTGCCAGGTACAGGCATGCAAGCTGGATCAAACAATAAAAGCACTAACGGTTCCTTTCAATGAACTAATAGAAATTAGTAGTACAATTATCTTAGCTATCTTATGTATATATACATTTCTTTCTTTTTCCCTTCCTTCTTTTCTCTTTTCCCCCATCCCAGTTGTTCTTTCCTTTCAAGCAATTTCCTGTCCTTTCACAATATCTATTGTACCTTTTGGATCTTATTTACTTGGTTAGTTTCTTACACTAGGGAGACAATATGATGTTCACACATGCAGGTCTGATTTATTTCACTTATGAGTATGGTCCCTAGTTGCATCCATTTACCTATAAAAGCCTCAAGATTATCTTTCTTAGAGCTGAGTAGTACTCTATTGTATAAAGATACTACATCTTTTGATCATGTACAAACTAGCCTTAAAAAATTCTCTCAAATAATAATAGCAAAATATGGAATTTTTATTTTGTTTCTGTATAAATCATTTTCACTCTTTTAACATCATCCCACTGGTATGAGTGAGTATTTTATTGCTCTCCCATTTATGACTTGAGCTGAATTTAAGAAAGGATTTATTACCAAACCAAGTACCAAAATGGTTCTTTTCAATGAAACGTTTGTTGCTGGACCGGTAAAGAGATACCTTCTAATTACCAAGAAAACTTCCACAAAGTCAGTCTGGAAAGTGCTTCCTCCCTAGAGTCACACTTTGGCTTTTTTTCCACAAGGTTATGTTTGGCGATAGTCATAAAATTGCTCTTTAAATAATGTTTAAAAACTGACAAAATTCGTCATTGAACTCATACCCAAATTTATTTGGAGGCAGAAAGCTTTTTATGTATCACTTTTGTATCACAAGCACACACATTTTGCCAGTGGGTGCATAAGCAGAACATGGATTCCTTTGCGTTCTTGAATGTATAATTCTTTTATTTTAAAGAGAATTTTAAAAAATAACAACATAGACAAAAACAATAAAAACGATGCAGGCTTTCAAAACAAAGTGATTGAATGTATAATCTTAAGGTGAGCCTGGGGGCCTGCTTTGGGAACTGTGCCTCTTGTGACGTTTAAACATTTTACTTTGAAGAATATTCTTTCTGTGCTTGATTATCAGTGTTAGCTGATTTGTGCTCTTTGGTACCATAACTCTGTTGAAAATATTCCTTATGTATTCACCTATGTTGAACAGCTTTTCATGCACTCAGTAGCAGTAAATAATTGGCAAAGAGTGTTATGCAGATGAAGCCTGCAGGGAATTTTGACATCATCTCTAGTTAACTGGTTCTGTTCAAAAGTGATCTAGGATCATTGATCCAAATTCATGTAATATGTACAGTACCTCATTTTAGAGGGTTGCTGTGGTTTTCTGAAAGATCTGTATCTCCCTTTGCCATAGCCTTCATTATTTCTGAGATACACTACATGCTTATGTGTTGACCCCAAATAACGTTAAATCACCCAATGTTTAATATGTGCCTTGGAACAAAATAAGGAACCCAAAATTCTGCCTTGTTCAGAAAAGCTCTCAATCCTCTACCATAGAATAGTGCTTGGATTGAAGAATGTATTTCTGGCCAGTGCACTCAGAGACTGTGTTTTGAAGAATTATTGTATGTAAAAAATTTAGAGAGTGAATGGTTTTAAATGTCAAAAATATTCAACAAATGTGTATTTGTATATAAAGTAATATGTGAACTATAAATACACATACATTTCAGGCATCCTTTTACAATTATTAAGTAACACGTATCAAGAGCTGTGCCGTAATGGCCACTCTACTGCATCGCATCATTATTGGGGTGAGACTGGGTAGGTTATGACTAAACATAAATTATGAAGTCCTCTCCCAGTGTCTCACTAAGATAGGAATTAAATTACTTATGGAACTTCTGGCTCAAACATGTACAAGAATCCAATAATTGTAGGTAAAAGTATTGAATATTTTACATTACTTGCTCCTTCAGTATGTTTTTATTTTTAATTTGTGTGTTTAACCTTTTTAACGTTATATTTGTGTACTTGATTTCCAGGATTTTTATGATTCATAAGTTAACTAAGTAATTTTTAAGGGAATGTTCATTAAATCATTAAACATGACTTCCATGTGATGATAAATTGAATTTATTTTGTTTTTCTCTGATAGCAGATTTTTGGGATAACGTTAAAGAGTTTCTTGAATATTGTTCTAGTGTGTGAATATTTCCCTAGAAACAACACACATTCTTCAAATATATTATACAATATAGAAAAGTACTAAAAGTCTGAAAATAATTAAACATTTTCCTCTGGTTATAATCCTCTCATAGCAGAAATCCACAGTGGTATTATCTTATTTATATTTAGTTTTAGAAACCACCATCATTGCTTTGTCTTTCAAGGTTGTTGAGCCCCTTATAAATAATATAGTTCATTATGACAGTACCTTAGAGCCTCAGAGGCAGATTTAAATGAAGAATTAGTTAAAGAAAAAATTACTGGAAAATGATCTAAGCATAAAAAAATTTGAAGATAAATTTGCACAAATTATTACCTGAACTTCTGTTACCTTATAATTTGATTTTTAAAGGTTTATTTTTTGAGTGTGCTTTTGTGTGTATTTTTATGTATTCTTATGTATAACTTTTATATATGTATAAATTTTATATAAAACATGTTATATATTTATATAAAAGATATACATAATTTATATATATAAATGACTGTATATTTTAAAATATTGCAGTTGTTATGGTAGAAAGAAATTAAATATTTTGGAGTTAGAGCTGAGTTTTAATTATCGCCATGTTAGCTAAAACTGAAGTCTCATCTGCAGAAGAAAAATAATACTAGTTGGTAGTCCTATCATATTAAATTATAAAACAGTGCCTTTTTCATAAAAGTACACCAGAAATGTTTTTACTGTCCCTTACGCCTTATTTAATTAAAAATAAACCTCAAAGACTTTTTAAAAATAGCTTGACCTAACAGTTTTTTAACATTAAAATCAAGAGGGTAAGTTTTCATTGTTGTGTCTTGCTTTGTTTCAATGTGAACCTGCAGTCTGTGGCCTGATCAGTACTTTTAAACTCTCACTACACCAGTTTAACAGAACTTCCTGTTGCAGGAGCGCTCCCTTTCTCCTGGCAAGGAGTAGATTTAAATATAAGTGGAATTATTTATTGATGACGTGTGATATGCACAGCAGGTTTCATATTCCCCACATTGGAGTGAATGCAAGATGGAACCTCATTTCTAAAATGAAATGTGGAAATATATCTGGGATCTTTTTTTTTTTTTAATAACAACCCGTGAATGTATTCTGCTTATGTAAGCTTTTCTGGTCATCCAATAGGAGGATGTTGTTCATTACATGAAGTCTTATAAGGAACAAAGTTGTCTCTTGTTCTGGCACACAATGGGTCAGATATTCCCAGTGAACTTGTACATATGAGATATTTGAATTCTTTGGGACAAAGTACAAATAATGAAAAGAAACAGCATTTCCGTTATTTAATGTTTTTACCTCACTGAACAATTAGAAATCTTGGTATTCCTACAAAATGGAAACCCTTTGTTATTCTTACTAGCTATGACAGGGTCATAGGGAAATTTCTTCTAAAAGGCATTAATGGGTCAGACATAAAGATTTAAAGACAAAAGTTAATAATTTCCTTGCTTATTAGTGTATTTAGTTTCCTTCTCAGGTATTTTTATGAACTCTGAATTTTTGCATAAAAGTGGTCTAGGAGCAAAGAGGAACAACTGCAGTAACAGACGGCTTGGATATTTGCCTTAAAACTGTGTTTACACAGCAAGCAGCACTGTTTTTACTTAGATTGATTTTTTTACAGGTCAATAAAAACAGAAAACTTTCCTAACAGTGTTTGTAGTCACAACTGACAGAAAAGTTTTCCTCTTTATCCTTTTTCTTGAGAGGGTGTGTGACTTCACGAAGCAGGATGGAGACCACTGGGTCGGCGGGAGGGTTGATTAAGTCTGTTTCTACTCACTCACCACCCCCATCACCACCAGCACGCTTAGTAGCTGAACTGCTAAGGTGGCTCAGACTGGCAGTGAGAAAGCAGGACAGGGCAGGGACATGCCCATAGGCATTATTAATGGCACCCTCCCACATGGGCGGGAACCGGGCTTGGCCAGCCACCCCCAGAGCATAAGGCTTCCTAAATAACAGGAGTTTCTCCACATGAGGCTGCATTCAGCATGAGGTTTTAATGCTCACAGCAAGCCTAGCAGGAAGGTAGGTGTTATTGTCCTAATTTTAGGGTGGAGGAAACAGTCTCAAAAAAGTTAAATGTCTGTGAAGAGGTAAGATTCCAAACCCGTCTCTTGGCCACAAAGCCCACCTCAATCACGGCTCCTGTCTTTCCTTGAAGGAATTCTAATGTGTGGTTGCTCAGCATCAGGCAGTGGAAAAAGCAGACCAGGGTTTCTGATTTGTGTGATTTTTGTGAATTAAAAGTCTTAATTACAAGTTTTGTTCCCCAGATATTATTTTCAAATGCTCACAATGTTGAAGCCAGTTTTTCATTTCTACTGACGCTGCACCTGGGAGCCACAGGTTCAACCTTAATGGAGCAAGGACAGAAAATTTGACAGGGCAGTGAAGGTTAAAGCCCGCCCCCCTGCACCTGCTTGTAGGGCAGGAAAGTAAAAGCCATTCTTAACAATCACAGGTGTGGGTAATGTGGTTTGGTCTTCATACCTTCACTCAGGTGGAGCCCGAGAAGTTGAAGACACTAACAGAAGGTTTGGAAGCCTACAGCCGAGCCCGGAAAAGAAACAGAAAGTAAGCAGTTTTGTTTCCTAGTTTGTTTCTCGAGAATATAGTGTACTGGTTTTCCTTCAAAGGCACAAGAAAATTTCACTGATCTGGTCTGTGTTGTGACCTGCCTCATCACAGTATAGTAGTTATCCACAAAGAGAACCACTACAGGGAAGCCCAACTAGCTATTGCAAAAAGTATCTTAACATGTTATGTTTCCTCTGTGTGTGGGATTTGCCACTCCCTCACCCTACCCCTCTCTCATTTAGAGGGAAATAAGATTAATAGTCCTTCAAATATCAGTTCAATGCACTCTAGAAGTTTAGTGAGTCTGTCTATTTGCAGTTCAGATACTTTGGGCTGGGAGAGCTGGCACCTAGCTGTACATGTGCAAATGTGGCAGATTCACCATTCAGCTGATGCTTACTAATGAACATCGGTAGAACCAGGGGTATGGACTTTAAAATGGGCTTTTTGGGGGATTGTAAGAAGCTGGACTCAAGCTTTTCTGGATCTTTATTTTCTGCATACAGTGTAGTACAGAAAAGCAGATAATATTAGAAACCATCTTTGCTAGTATACAGTGTACTTTTATTATGCCTGTTCGTATTAATGTAGAGAACTACAGATGCACTTTGTATATGTACATACACTGTTTTAAAATATGCCATTGACATACCCATTCAGCTATTATTTATGCATTATCAAGCAATCAAGAATTACATATTAATTTTTATTTATAAAATAATCCTTATGTTTATCACTCAAATATTAACACCTAGGCTCAGTCTTTTTGTGTCTTACTATCTCTTTTACACTATCCCTTTAACATATGTTTGCACATCAAGAGTTATAAAATGGAGATCAGAATAACTAGTAGGGTATCTTACATAAAAGCCTTAGATAATGAGGTCAGTAATGCATATTGATAGGCACTTGTTTCCCGTTTGTGATGTTTTCAACAATTCTTTCAAGAGGTAACATTTTAAGTCAACAGATGTTAGGGAGAATGTTTGCCTCCTTAGATCATCTCGCAAGAAGATGATGGCCATAAGGCCAGTCCTGTGTGCCTCTGTCCAGACTTTGTTTGGAGGTTGCATGTTGGCAGCATGGAGGGCTGGGTGAATAGCCAGTTCCATCCCTGTATATCTCATGAGATACACACAGAGATACAGGGCCCCTCTGTGCTGACTGAAGTAACACTTGCTCTGCAGAGATCAAAGCAGGACAGGGCCAGTACAAACAATACCAGGTCCAGAGGAAAGGAGCAGATTTGCAAAATACCTGCATCCAAAATACGCAGAGGACCAGTTGCTGTAGAATATCCAACAGTGCCTATTTCTTTGGTGTAAAAATTTTCCAAAATGTTTGTGCCATTGAAATATGCTAGTTACTTGGATTACATGCAAAACAGTTGATGACATAGAAATGAAATAATTTCTCCAAACATTTAGCTACACTGCCTCAAAATGAAGTGAATTATTTTCCCATCCACTTTCTACTTAGCAGTTTCTGACAGGTAATGAGTAACAAATGACAATTTTGAAATTGTTTTTTCAAAGCCAGTTTACTGTTTGTGGTGAGTTAGTATGGGCGCTGTCAAAAGGAATTCTCCTGGTCACCATAAATTCTCATTATAGGCTGGAAAGGTACAAGAAGAACATGTGAAACAAATATCAGCCGAAAAAAGCTTTGTCTCTCTTACCACGTCTGCACAGACGGACTGGCCTTGTAGATGGCCCATGGGACGGCACACGGTTTGCGTGTGTGACCTCCAGTGTGTTGTTATTATAGTCTCCCAGTCAAAACATGGGCCATAAATACTGAGCCCGTTTACAAATGAGGACACTAAAACCCAAAGAGCCTAAATAACTAGCTGAAATGACATAACTGATAAATAATTTAAAATAAAGAAATCATTTAGTCCCATTTCAAGGAGAATTACTTAGAAAAAAAATCTGTGCCAAGCACAGGGCCACAGTCCCTGGAGCTCACACTTTAGTAAAAGAGATAGATTTCAGAAACAGATAATTACAATAAGAAAATAGCATTGTATTTGGGGGCCGTATAGAAATGGCATTAGACCCAAGTTAAAAAAAAAAAGACAATACTGTGGCAAGAAGCCTTGCACACTACATAGGTATTAGCCAGGTGGAGGTGGGTGGGTAAGGACAGGGCCCAGATGAGACCGAAGGTGGGTCTGGGCAAAGTATCGAGCTGAGAAGTTACAAGAACCTGGCCGGAGGAATAAGCAAAAACTAAGTCATTAAGGACTTAGGCAGGGCCAACAGATGATCTTTATCTTACTAGAAATGCCTGGTGAGGGGCGGGTCGTTGCATTTTTACTTTTAACAGGTAGATATAGGAGGATGAGCGTTAAGAAAACTGAAAAGAAGGAAAGTGGTCAAGAACAATTAGGAGGGGCTGGGGATATAGCTCAGTGGAATAAGCGCTTGCCTAGCAAGCGCAGGGTCCTGAGTTCGATCCCCAGTACCGCAAAAAAAAAAAAAAAAAAAAAGAACAATTAGGAGGTAAAACTGACAGAAGCTGGGGACTGAGAAGAATGTGAAGGGCAGTGGACAGTCAAGGGCAACCCTCAAGTGTTCACAGGGGTGGCGTTGGTGAATGGTGGAAACACAATCTTATGTGGAGGACACGGAGGGAAGTTGCTGAGTGCAGTTTGGGGTGTCTGGGAATAGGCTGGACACACGAGACTGAACCTGAGGGGAGGAGGATTTGTGCAGTTTGGGGTGTCTGGGAATAGGCTGGACACACGAGACTGAACCTGAGGGAGGGAGGATTTGGCGGTGTGAAAATGCTGCAGTCGCCCTGAGACCCTTGGACCAGTGTGAGGAATGGCAGGCTAAAGGCTGAGTGCCAGGAAAACTGAGCACTGACCAGAACGATGAGGCAGGGGACAGTGGTCAGACAGGAGGAAGAAAGCCAGAGGAAGGCGGTAGGGCTTAGAAGGCAAAGGTTGCAGATTTCCTGGATGATAAAATGATCAAGGACAGGATACTGTCTGGTTTAATAAGAACTAAATCAACCCTGGATGGGACGGTGTGGAGGTTCTGGTGACCATGGGGAAAGTGTCCGGCCCATGGTGGACACCAGGTAGAAAGTGGTCACGGATTGCGGAGGAAATGAAAGTGGAACAAGCAGGGAGAGAAGATTCATTCTCCTGTGAAGAGATCTTGAAAAGTAGCAGCCGGAGAATGTTTAAGGTGACGAAAGATTTGTAGACTGAGACAGAAAAGAGGAGGACGCTGGAAAAAGAGAGTAGTTGTATTTCGAACAAAACCTAAGCTGTTGGTGTTTGCCTTGGACTAGCATCCTGTTTGTGGCACAGCCCAGCTGTGTGCCGCTGGTTCTGTTGCTTCATCTCTCTGAGCCTAAAGCCTTCATTTGTAAAATAGGAATATTGATTAGTGCTTTAGGTTTGTGATAGATGATAAGAGAAAGCATTAAAACAGTACTGGGCAAATGATATTTAGTAAATAGTTATTTTATTATACAGATGCAGGTAAAAGAAGCAAAATTATGTAACATTTATGTTTAGAATTTTGGATAGTCATTTTAATCCTTAGCATCTTAAGTCAAACTGTACAATGATATCTTTAAACTGATATCCTAGTTATATCCTAATCCCATAAGAATTAGCAGCACTTATTTAACATACTATTCAGAGTAATTTTGTTCTTAAGTGCAAAAATCACTTTATTAAAAAAAAGATTCTACAGCTTTTAGATAGGCTCTGGTTTTCATTTAAGGGAAAACCAAATCTTCTATCTATATGTACACACTTTTTGGTAACCTGATTTTTTATGAACCTGGAAAATGTTGAGTGGTAAAATGTCACAATTGCAATATACAACCAAAAGGGATACTTAGGTGGCTACATTTTCCAAAGTCGGCATACGTTATGGATTAGATTTTCAGAGTCTAGGGTTTTCCCCTTTCAGGTCTGAGTCTAGCTGGTTCTCCAACCCGAAGCGAGTCCCAGTCATTCTGACTGACACCGCAGCATGACGTGCAGCTTCTCAACCCCCTCATTTCTTGTATCATTCACAGATCTGTACCTGGCGTTTTTAAAAAAATTAGTGAAGATCAGAATAATGTGTGACAATACAGGCAGTGAGGATGGAAAGTGGCAATTGTCTCCATTAATAATTAGAAACGTGATTATGTGAACGTCTGTTGCTTAATCAAGTAGGTTTTAAAGTGTCCATTAGTAAAAATGTTTATTATTAAATGTCAGTGGGGGACACAAAGTAGTAGAGAAAACTCTACGGGAAGGCTCTGTGGACAGGAAGGCTAACTCCTAGCTAATGGCTCACTTCATGAACTCGCGGAGCTTTTTCTTCCTCTTCTAAGTTCATTCTTCCCTGACCTGGCCAGTTAGTGCAAAAACTGGTCTGCAGCTTTGCCGTCTGGGAAAGTCTGTCTTCACCGCCTGATTCTTGTGATATAGTCAAACAGTTGCACACTCCGCGTCCGTGTACTTACCCTCTCTTCCAAAAGTAATAATTTCTCCCTCTATTAACTGTTCAAGTTTATTAAAGTCAAGACATTATATATTATACTAATTTTACCTAAATTTAGTATAAGGTTTTATAGACATTTTAAGTATCTTCCTGAAGAACAAAAAGGCAAAATTCCTAAAATTCTAATTACTGTTGTTGAATCATTTTTATGCCCTTAATGGTAATGTTATTGTATTTTTATAATCGAGTAAAAAATTATAACTATTACTTTTGAAAAATATTGGTAATTAAATATACTTATTCATATTCATGTAATGAATTTTACCCACTCTGTCTAACAGTGCATATATGTTTCCCAAAATGTGGGACCATCCGTACTAGCTCGGGACAGGTATTTTTATTTAGCAGATATACTCACCTTTCTGGCATGCCTAGAAATGTGATACTCAAGAGATGGAAATCGAAGTTCTCTGCGGTGCAGAAATGACACGTGAATTCTCCCATCATGCTGCATTGAGGGTAGAACCCCAGTGAAGCCTGCGGGGAGCCAAGGCATTCCCCACAAGTTCAGAATGTTTTTAGACACTGTGCTAGCCAAACTGAGTGGGACTGCGGGCCAAATTCTCTCACCACTGCAAATTTCCAGTCTCCGTGTAGGTGCTGCGATAGAACTTAGCCGTGGTAATCTCCTACGATGAACAGATTCACCTCCGTAGTCTTTCTAGTAAGTGTTCTGATGGGATAAATGAAATGAATCTCCTTAGTATTTGGAACAACTTGGCCGTTGTTTGTATGCATAAAGGAGAAAAAACAAGTTAGAATGGGCAAAAGATACATAACCACAAAGATGGGTACTGTGGATTTCCCTGGTTTTCATACATAATATAATAATCCGTAGATGTAAGTTTCAAAAATGATTGATATACAGCGTGTTATTCAAGCCAAACTTCTACAATGGAATGCTGAATATGGAGAAAAAGGTCGGAGGAGGGTAAGCACCCTTAGACCAGCCTTCTTCATCTTTTCAGAGAGTTACAGCATTTTAGTTTGGGCGGAAATGTGGTGAGGATCACTCTGAGAGCCTCAAGTGTAGCACGTTAATTAGCTGTTTCCCTCCTGGAAAGTGCACCAGAATTTCGGCTTTTACTTGCTCAAGCCCGGAAGTCAGGATACTCCAGAGAGGGCAGAGGGCGCTCCCTAGTGGTCAGAGCCTGCAGTTCGCCCCCTCCACCCTTCACAGGTGGAGCCTGCGAGCCCTGAGACAGCCAGATGAAAAGCTGGGAGCCCCGGCTGGACCCAGGAGGATGAGCTGCATTGGTGGGGGAAGAGGCCCCTGGCCCAGCTTTCTTCCAGAGTCACCAGTCTGGGGAAAGGCATGTGGAAGGGAAAAAGGTCTATCTTCCCCTACTTCATATTGCAGTTTTGTAGCAGTTTTGGGACATTAGTATTCTGTGGTGAAAACCCCAGAGTGATGTTTTGTCGTCTGATTTTTTCAAATGTGAATATGAATTGACTTTCTCTGGTGGAACTGGGATTTTTGTCTTCTGACTGGGGAATTAAATTGAGATTTTATTTCTTTAATTTATTAATCTGGTGTGTTGTTCTCATTAATTTCAGGAGTGGAAAGCTAAATAACCGTTTAGAAGCTGCTATTCACGAGGCCATGAGTGAACTGGACAAAATGTCTGGGAATGTAAGTCAATTTATTTTTCCATTATACTGTGTTCCTTTGAAAATAAATTGTATTATACTTTGGGGCACAGTCTCTTGCATATTGTCAAGCAACTCACGTAGCAAACACCAAATCACTGGGTTAGGAAAAACATGCTTATCAGGAAAGATTCAAAGTCATTTAAGAAAAAAATAATTTAACAGTATTAACTGTGTCTTTTTTTTTAGACTAATAACTTTTGTTTTCTTATACAACATTCTTTTAAAAGATAAGCAACAGTATATTGAAGTTCAAATCACAGCTTTCTCCATCTGACTGTGGGTAGTTGTGACCATTGCTGATACCTCAATAGTGATACAAATCTCACTCTGCCCATTGCAAAAAAAAGTGAAATTGAAAAGTTGGCTCAAGACCAAGACCATATAGACCTCCTTTTGCTTCTACCCTTTACCTAAAATTAAAATATTTGGCACAGAATTTTGCTGTTAAACTATTTGCTATGAACCCTGGTTTTAAAGAAGTATTGTCTATGTTTTCTTTACATTTGTATTGAATTGTGCATATAATAATGTTGAATGTGAGAAGTTTAATCATTACCCTCTAGCGCACATATTAACCCATGTAAACACTCAAATATACTTGTAGTAATCTCCGTAAAAGTATGAGTTAGGTAAGGCAATGTAACAATGAAGTTATTTCTTTTACCTGACACCTGCAGTGAACGAAGTAATCTGAGTTCCAACAACCCACCCCATGGCTATTGAATAACAGATGGAAGTTAGAAATTCTCAAAATGTTGGGTTTACTATGGAATGTAGATTTTGAAATCAACACGTTATTTGGCCAATCAGTGGATTGAAGCCCTGAGACATTAAATGTCCTGGTAGAATTATAGGAAGGCCTAGAGCAAGAATTAAAATGAACTCTGTCTTCTGTGGCCACACAAATAAGTCAGAAGCAATGTGGATCTGGTCTGACAGCAGCAGGAACTCAAGGGGGTTGAGAAAAGCCAACGGAGATGCACTTAGGAATTCCACAGAGCAGAGCCATTGAGTCTGCTGCTGGCTGAGGAAGTGGTTACTCCACACCATCGCTCAGAGGTCCACCTTCTCTCTGTCTGGAGGCCACCATTCCTCATGACCCAGGGGGCTCTGCATAGTCTGCGTCCAGCCCAGCAAGTGGAAGAAAAGCTTCACTGCTGTGAACTTTCCACACGGTTCCTATGGGCCCGGCCTGCGAACTTACCATTTCCTCTGATTCTCCCTTGGCTTGGCCAGTGATGTGGCCTTCTTCATTCAAGCAGGGTAGGAAATGCGGCATACGTGTATACGTGTGTCCCAGGAAAAAAGGGAAAACGGGTTTGGACATCGTCTCACATTCTCTACCTCAGGCCTTTTGACCTTTGTGACCAAAGAGCCATAAAGATCACGTGACCTAGGGACATAGGCTCTCTCTCCAGAAGAAGGTCCACTTCTCTGTGCACCAGGAGACCTTAGCCATGTGGAAAACTGTATTGGTGTTACAAGATTTCCCCACTTTTCCTAAGAAGCCAGAAGTCTAGAAGTAAAATTTCTCATTGTTGAACTATTTTAAAAATACTAAAGTGCCGTAGGGCTGGACAAAATAATTTTGGGAGCCACATTTTGTTCACAGATTATTACAGTAGTCTGAAGTCTGGATAAAGGTTTCTGTCGATTTTAAAAAGTCTTCAGTTGCAGTATTTTGTTTTAAATATATATGGAGAGAATTAGGAGGAAGAGACAGTTTGAGAAACTTACAAACCTTATTTTTAAAATTTTAAGTATTACTTTTAAAAGCCTTCTGCATTTGACTGAATAGTATTGATGTAAACTGTGTGTGTATGTGTGTGTATTTGTGTGCATGTATTTGTGTTGCTAAAGATTGAACCCAGAGCCTCACACATCCCTAGGTAGCACTGTGCTACCAAGTTACGCCGCAGGCCCTAACATTGTTTTAAAAATGTGTAATTGAACTAACTTGTAATGAATCTCAAGAGCTAACCCTGTACATCTCTTCCTAGCCCAAAGTTCTGTGACATCACATTGGTAGATTGAAACTGGTCACAGTGAAAGTAACTACACCGCAGAAATTGGGAAATGCTGCAACAAGCTTGTGTCCAAACACTGGTGGTTAAGCATTTGCTGTACCATTGCCTCGGGGCTGTCCCGCCCTTCCTGGGTGTTGCCCTTACTCTCTCCCTGTCAGTAGCTATGTTATGGTCACCTGCCTCCTGCCTCTCACAGTCCTCTCTGCTAGCTAGTGTTCTGGTGCTGCTTAGCCCCGGCTCAATCTGACGCACGGCCCTAAGTGCTGCTGGCCCCTGCATCATTATATAGAGACATGTTAAATTAATTGCCCTTTCAGACTACACAAGCTCAGACCTGCCAACAGATGAAAGTGGAATCCCGTTTTCCATCCTCATTCTTTTCATAAATAAACATCATTGGGCTGAATCTGTGTGCATGTTCATATGGTCTTTAATACTTCTTGGTAGTTGTAAAATAAACAGTGATGAAGTAGGAGACAAAATATGTTTGGTATGTATTTATGCTCTTTTCCTGGCTCCAGCCGAGATTGGTCAACTAGGATATCTGGCAAGAAAGGTTCTATTTTAGTCTTACACGTACAGTGGAGGCAGCAAATGCACACCACATTCCCTGTACTTGGTTTTCTCTGGTTTGGGGATGGTGAACCTAGGCATGCGGGCCGCAGCAAGCCTAAAAGGTTTGCCATCTCTGGTTCACCCCTGTGCTCCTCTGTTTACCAGACCCCACCGAGCATTTCTCTGCCTGTTGGTTTCTAGTATACTTCGTCTTTTGACTGTGAGCACACTAAGGTCTTGGTAAAAAATTTAAATACCTCAGGGTATCGCGGTTGAAAGTGAAAGCCTGTTTCTTTCTCAGAACTCATATGGTATTTATGACTTCAACTTCTGTTGTTATTGGTTTCTTCTACCTTTTTATTTCCAGGTTCACCAAATCCCACAGGGAGATAGACCCATGAGACCACCCAAGCCCAAGAGGAGGAAGATCTCCAGATAACAGAGACTGCTCCGCTCATGTGCAGTGTTTATTAAGGGGGCGCGCATAAATGTATCTGTACATAGATTGACATGGCCACTGTTACATCAGTATGTACACCATGGCAGATAGCGACCACCACCACAGGGTGCTAAAAGGAACAGTGACGCACACGTTTTTGATGAGGAAGGATAATGAATGCTGGAAAAGCCAATCAATCCCTACATGATGAGAGTGAGCAGTGGTCAAGAGATTACTGAGCAACTCTTTTTTTCTATGACACTAAAATTGTGATTAAAGAAATGGTCCAAATGTTTCTGAAGAATTTTCAATGTTGTATATAGAAAATACAGAATTTCATGGTGATATCAAAAATGTAAATATTGTACAATATTGTCATGTACAAGCGTACCTAATGCACACTTTATCTTTTATTGTACAAAGACATAGTGTACAAAATTCTTTGGTTTCTATGGAGTACACCTACCAGAGACTACCAGTGTAAAGTGATAAATAAAAATACAACCTAAATGCTTTTCTATGATAATGTAAAAGATGCTGTTTTTGTATTTAACAGCACAGAAAAGGCATGATGATGTAATATCTTAATTATGACATAACACTACACACCACAGGAGTGTCCACTTATGATGTCTATTTGGAATGAACCTTGCCTGGAAGCACTGGACTCGATTTTGGGTCGCTAGGAAATTGCAACCTTGCAGATTTCTAAAGGGATGAGGGCTCACAGGCCTAAATTAAGAATTCAGAAACTGCAACCATTTGTTGCATATTTTTTTTACCTAAGTTTTAAAATAGAATAAGTTTTATAAAAAAACTTAGATGGAGTATTTTATTCAGCCGGTTCTGTAGCTAGTATTTGATAGCCACCTGTTAAACTAGGGATCTTACCACCGCTGACCCTCAGAACTAAGGTTTTTTTGCAAATGATGCCTCACAAGGTAAAATTCCTGTTTCCGCACATGGAAGCAAAAGCCCCACTTTGAAACTGTTATCAGAGGCGAGGGTGATTATAGTTCAGTTTCTTCATAGTGGCCAAAATAAATATAAACCATCAAAGCAAATTTCATATCTACTCATCACTATTACTTAACCCAGAAGTTAAGGTGGCTTATAAAATTATTAGTAATGGTAATTTTTTATCAGTATTATGTAATATATCAGATTTATTTTATTTAAAGAATTATTTATACCATTAACAGATTCTTATATATATATATATATATATATATATATATATATATATATATATAAAATGTGGCTGAAATGTGCAGGTTAAATCTATTAACCAAATTATTTATATTATATTAAGTAAGAAAAAAATGTGAAACAAATGTAGAGAGAAAATACTACAAATATACGAACCTAAAACTGTGAGCCATTGTAAAGTACAAGGTAATTAATAAGAATCATAGCACAACATCATTTTCCATCTTTTTTCCACAATTCTTCCTGGTGGTGGCGCAGCCCTGCCCCGAGGTAGATTGAATGAAACTCCAGGCCACCGCCTCACTTCAGTGTACGATCGATCGCCCAAAGAAGGTGTCTGCTGCTCCATTCTCTGGGCACCGCCAGCCTGCACCCCACAAACCGCTTCCAGCACTGCCGGTCCCTCGCCTGGAGCTCACTCGCAGCCCGAAGTTCTCCGATAACCGCCTCTGGACACCACACTTCCGCCTCCTCTTCCCCTCTGCTTACCCCGCCCCCACCCTGTAGTCATCCCACCATGTAGCAGAGTTCCAGCCACTCAGGAAAAAGGAGACCAAGGTCATTCCTCCAGCCAGTCTCTGGGGGCCCAGCACAGAGCACGCCCCCTGGGCTCACGTCTGATAGCAACAGTTCTTAGTCCTTCTCACGGGTCCCTGCGTCCTCTCTCTCTTCTGTACCCCCTCACCCCTCCCCTCAAGCCTGGGGGGGCAGAGTGGGCACACTTAGGTTCATAGCCTGGAGCAGGACCTCTTCCTTCTGGGGTAGGTTCACTGTCTTTCCGAACTGCTGGGCCTGCCTGCCTGGCCCCTACACACTCACAAACGTTGGTGTAGTTTAGTTGACATATTTTTGTTATATATTTGATACATTTAAGCCACTGATGTTTATTTTTTGCATCAGCCTGCTTTTCTACTGTTTTGTCTACACAACGTGTTTCTTGTCAGACAGGCACATGTATGTGTTTGTGTGTTGGGTGTGTCCATATGTGTGTTGTGTTGATATATGAAGACATTTTTAGCTTTTGCCTTTCTGTCTTCAGAATGAGTCTGAGGCACCCAAACCTTTTTATTATTTTGAACGAATTCATTGTGTGCTTCCCCACCATTGTGTACTTTACGTCAGTAGACCGTGGAGAGTATGTTTCTGCCCATGATGTCGCTGGTTGCAAGTGGCTTTGCTGTGAGTGCTAGGTGTAGCTGTCTCAGCCCACATGAGGTTTTTCCCCGCTTCCTTACAGTGAAATGGTTTCATATAAGTAGTTAATGTAAATATTGTTAGTATTTTAGGTCACTGAGTGCTTTAACTTTTTTTTAGATGTTGCACCTTCTTCACCATTAAAAATTGGTCACTCGTACTTCAATTCCACCCACAAGCCATTTCTTTCTCTTTGTATTGAAGCTAATTCATTTTTTTAAAAAATGAAGGCCAGCCCTTCTATGTCAGTACATTTTTTTATTCCCTAAAATAAACTTTTTAAAAATAAATCCAAGAATGGGAACAGAATGAAATTTTTTTGCTTCTTTAAAGAACGTGATAGTTCCTGCTGGAAAAAGGAAATCTAATTTAATTTTGTATCCCCACCAGCCCTAGGAAGCACACGGAGAATAAACTGCACGTCTCAGTAGTTTCCAAAGAGTATCTCCAAAGAGTGCATGTCGGCTGAGCAGCCCTTGTGTGGCTTGTCCTGTTTGTAGCATTAAAAGCAGCCCAACATTTTTATTTATTTAAAAGAATATTTTTGGTTGTGCTTTTCAGTTGCGTTATGGATGAAATGCTTTAAGAAGAACATTTATTCCTTGTGATATCATGGGCCACATGTAGGTTTTATTTAGACTCCTACTTTGGAGTTTTCGCTGTCTGTTTTTTAAGTAAACATAGCTTCCTTCCTTAAACATGACCCTGCAGAATTGTGGGAGGAGCTGAGGGCTGTTATTTCACTTTCTGTAAGTTTTATGAAGATTTTCCTATCACATGGGTTGATTCCTTTTTCGTTTCAGACCCTGTTCTCAACTTTGATACCAATTTGCAGTGTCCCTTGGACAACTTTGCGTTAGGGTTTCGCAATCTAAGATGCTCCATGCTTGTGGCTTTGTTCTTTCTGAAAAGAAAGCGAAGATTCTAGATCTTACTGAAAATTCAGAATCTTCTGTACTTCACCCATTCATGCCCAAATGATATGAGGCAAGACTCAAGATCTTTCAGTGGCATGTGTGAAATAAGTTGTGTGTTACTTGCTTCATTTGGGTCATGAACAAAAGATATCAACCAACCATAACTACAGTACTGAACTAGTTTATCTCTTTCTTTCATTCGCTTTCTTGTATTTACATTAGCCAAAGAGATAAGAACATTAGCAATTCATATGTGTGTCAACACAGAAGTGAATATGAAATCAGTAAGCCAAAAAGCAATAAACAACTGAAGCATGGTATATCCTGCTAACGGTGGGGAGTCTGATACAGAAAAAAAAAAAAAATATATATATATATATATATAAAGCATTATCTTCAGAAATGAAAGATTAATTTGTATCTACTGTAAATATGTATTATCAACCTTATCTGCTTTATACACACTGTGTGTGTGCTTCAGTGATCTTTTATAAACCGGAAAAATGGTTGATTTAATAATTTGTTATGTAAATACAAAGTTGTCTATAAATTGGAAAATTTGACGCCAGATGGCTTCATTAATATATAACTGTGTTTTGTAACATCATGCCTTTATGGGTTAAGTATAAATACACTGGAATGTCTGTATAGAAAAGACGCAGCTTACATTTCACTTGCACTTCAAATGGATATTTTCGTCCCCAGGGTTGTATTATTAGGAAAAGAAAATGACCTGCACGTTCCCAATGTGAAAAACAAATATGGATTTGATTTCACTGAAACTCTTTGTCACACCCAAGAATCTGTTCAGCTCCATGTTAAATGCCTTGCATTACGAGATTTCCATAGGTAATTCATTGATCTATGACACAAACCTATCTATGAAAACTACACGAATTGAATTACTGTACTGGAGACAGAGGCTACACATCTTTTCCATATCAGGCAGGCGGAGGGAAAGCCCCAGCCCACTTACTGTGTTTCAGCTTACTGTTTTCTGCTTTGTTTCCATACATTTAGGAAAGCAGAGACAAATAGGGCCTGGATCTGTGAGCTCAAGTATGTACAGAATGTCACTGCAGTGCAGGACCTTCCTGCGTTGGCACTAATGACATTTGGACTAGGTCATTTTTTGTTTGTGGGGACGCCCTATGCATCATAGAATGTTTCGCAGCATCTCTGGTCTAAGCCTACTAGTGGCCTGTGGCATCCCCTCCCAAACCGTAGCAATCGAACATGACTGCAGCCATTACCAGATGCCCTGGGAGTCAGAGAGCAAAGGGGTGCAAATGAAGTTTGGAAACCACTGCCATAATGGAACCAGTTTGAGAGCATATATCTGTGTAAAGTACAGGCAGATTTAGCTCTAGAAACTGATTCCTAGAAGTAGCCAGAATTTATGCCGAGAAAGAGCTTCTGAGCCTATGGTTAAAGAGATAAACACATTGGCATCAGCTTTACTTGAACTGAACACTTTAGATTGTAAGACCCAAGATGGTTATGTTTTTAAGAAGCCCCTAGTTTAGGAGAGCTACCTAAATACTGTGCCTCAGAGTGTGCAGGAATACACTGCATTCTAGGTAACGCAAGGCACAATCTGGCAGGATCGCTGTCTCCCCGGCTCAAGAAGAAGAATGACCACGGGGACCAGCTGGATCAGGTACCAGCAGTTCTGAATTGCTTGAAATCAGTTTTGACAAGCAATTCAGATTGGGGGAGTATCATAGATACATTTACTCATTTGATAAATATTTACTGAGTGCCACTGTGTGCCATACCCTCTGTGCCACAGCGGGGATGTAGCCGCAAAGCAGACAGGCCCATCCTCTCCCCGAGCAGAGCCGCAAGAGGAGATGCCAAGCAAATGTGAATATTTTAAATGATGCTAAGGGATAAGAGGGGAGCACATCGCAGGGCTGTGACCTCATTCCATGGGGAGGGGGATGTGAAGTGGGGCAGGGAAAGACGAATAGGAACGAGGTCAAGAGCGTTAGAGGCCGGGAGCAGCAGGTGCAGAGACATGGCTTCGGAGGAGGCGTGAGAGAATAACGCTGCAGAGCCGTGGGGCCTGGGCCGGTGTGCTGTTCTTTTTTTCTTTGCTTTTGTAGTGCTGGGGATGAACCCAGAGCCTGTGCTCGCTGGGCAGGAACTCTGTGACTGAGCTACGGCCTCAGCCTCTGGAGGAAGGCTTGTTATCACTGCTGCAAGTACCAGGCAGCGGTGGGGAGTTACTGTGGTCTTATAAGGGGTGATAGCATAAGGGGTGTGTTTGACAAAGATTGTTCTAGCTGCACTGTTAAGAGAGGGTAATTGGAGGGATAAAGACTGAAGAGCATAACATATCTCATCTGAAGTTTTTTAAAAGCATGTGCTTCTTCAAAAAGTAAAAGCAAACTCCAGGCCCACCATAATGCTTCATGTTACATTTGTTGAGCAAATTCAATCCCAAACATAAGGTATGTATACAAATATATGTGTACATTCGCTTTAAAGTAGAGATTGAGCATTCTTAATCTGAAAACCTGAAATCCAGAATGCTCCCAAAGCCAGGTTTTTGGTTCAAAATTGCTGTGAGTTCCCACATGCCGCTGCATGTGGGAAATTCCCCCTAGATTTCATGTGGTGAGCCCCAGTCAAAGTGCAGGTGCATTGAAAATATTACACAAAATTAGTTTTGAGCTCTGTGTATAAAGTAAATATGAAAGGACTGAATGTTGTGTTTAGACTCGGGTCTCATTGCCAAGATATTATGTATATGTAAGTATTCCAAAAGACAAAAAGAAAACCAAAAATTCAAAACACATCTCCTAAGGATTTCAGATAAGGCATACTCAACCTGTGGTCGTGAAGAAATGTTATCCACACAGTTACACTAATGCCCATAAAATTATTCCCTATATATTCTACACAAATAGGAAAGCAATGGTATTTCTACCTAGACTACCAAGGGCTGGGATAGTCGCTCACCTGCACAGCTAAGTGCAGGTCCAGTGTGGGCTTTTGGAGCGAGAGTCTCATCCTACATGCCTCCCTAGGAATCAGAAGCTGCAGTGGAAGGCACAAGGTGAGAGTCAAGGATTATGGAGCACAGGAAAACAGGACAAAAAGGGTCAGAGCCCAGAACAAGGCCATCTGGCTACTGAAATTTCTGCCTCACAGTCAGGGAGGTCACAATGGGCTTTCCTCAGCCATTCCAGCCCAGGATTAAGCCCTTGCTCCTAAACATCCCCATCCACGATGATTCACCTTGTGTACTCAATGAACAGTGCCTCTGGGGCTTATCAAAGCTAATTATTGGTTAATAAAGCCAAACAGGGACAATGCGATAAGGGCATCCAATCCAGAGGCTAGCAAATACCCCTTCCTTCTAGCACAAGATCCTCTACACCAGAAATGGACCCTACACCAGAGGCAGCCCATTAGAATAGCTACAAACTGGGCCCAGGGAGTCCTGATGTACAAACAATCAAATCTAGGTGGTGCCACTAGCTTATTATGTGATTAAGAGCAAGTTACCTGGCCTAGGTGAACTCAGCTTTCTCACCTGCAAAAAGAGGATAAGAATAGCACTTCCTTTGGAATTTGATTAAGTATTGAATGAGACAACACAGAAAAAGCCCCCAGTGCCTGGCACATAGCAGGCACTCAGCGAATGTTCTTTACAAAATTGCAATCTGATAGATTTTTGATTACAGGAACCTATAGCAAAGGAACCAATCATCAAATATAGGAGGAATGAAGCTGGGGCTGGTGGTGCACCCCTGTAATCCCAGCACTCGGAAGGCTTAGGCAGGACGACCGCTGCAAGTTCAAGGTCAGCCTGTGCTACATAGTGAGTTCAAGCCCAGTCTGAACTACATGAGACCGTGTCTCAAAAACAAATAACATCACCAACAAAGTAGAAAGAGCTACATCTAGAGTGGCTGTATCTTCCTGAGAGACTCAGAAGGTGGGACTGTGTTCGCTTGTATTGTGGTAACAATAAAAGAGAACAGATTCACAGTACCCTTTCCTTTAAAGTTCAAAGAGAAAAATTACAATAACAATGAAACGGTTTCAAAACATGTTAGTAAGAGAGTTACAATAATTAATACATTGCATATTGTCTTCATTGTAGGTACTCAGAGTACAAGACATAGGCATGGCATCTTGTCCAAACAATATTAGCACAAACCTTTCTTTTCAATGAGCTAATAGAAACTAGCTGTATAACTATCTTAGCTATTTTGTGTATAATTTTTTTTCTTTTTCCCATTCTTCCTTTCCTCTGTCCCCCACCACAGTTTGTCTTTTCTTTTGAGAAGTTTATCCCCAGTTTACAATATCTGTTGTACATTTTGGATCTTATTTATTCAGTCAGCTTCTCACATAAGTGAGACAATGTGATATGCACGCATATGGGTATGATTTAGTTCACTTATAAGTATGGCCTTGAGTTGAATCCATTTACTTATAAAAGTCTCTAGTTTATCCTTCTTTATGGCTGAGTAGTATCCCATTATATTAAAAAAAAGCACACCACTGTCATCCGTTCCTCAGTTGATGGGCATTTGGATTGTTTCCAAGATTGAGCGCTTACAAATTGTGCTACTATAGACATGAATGCACATATATCATTAGGGTACTATGTTTTTAATTCTTCTGGGAAGATACCCAGAAGGGGAATAACTTGGTCAAAAGGGACCTCTAATCCTAGCTTTTTGAGGAATCTCCCCACTGATTTCTACTGTGGCTGTACCAGTCTAAAAGGCAACAGTGGAGAAGGGTTCCTTTTTCCCCACAGTCCCACCAGCATTTGTTATCAGTTGATTTCTTGGTGATAGCCATTCTTACTGGGGTGATATGAAATCTCAGTGTTATTTTAATTTGCATCTCACAAATGACCAATGATGTTGAACACTTTCCATGTATTTATTAACCATTTGTATTTCTTCATCTGAGAAGTGTGTGTTCATTTCAGATGCCTATTTTTGGACTGGGTCTTTGAATTTGGGGATCTGATTTTTCTCAATTCTTTATATGTTCTAGATAGAAGTCTTTTGTCTGAGGGAAAACTGACTATAAATTTTCCCACTCTGTATATTGTCTTTTCACTCTGTTGGTGATTTCTTTTGTTGCGTGAAAGCTTTTTAATAAGATCAGATCCCGTATGTTCATTTTTTGTAATATTTCCCTTATAGTCTGGGTTTTGTTCGTGAAGTCTCTGCCTACACCTGTATCTCTGAGATTATCTATTTTCTCTTCCAGTAAATTTAGTGTTTCTATGTTAGTATTTCAATCTCTGATCCATTTTGACTTTAATTTAGTGCATGGTGATAGACACAGATCTAGGTTTAGTCTTTGGCCTATGGAAAGTCAGTTTTTCCAGCACCATTTATTGAAGAGACTACCTTTCTTCCAGTGAACATACTTGGCTCCTTTGTCAAAGATGAGGTGGCTGAGTGTGTTTGTAGTTGTGTCTGCATCTTCTATTCTGTTCCATTTATCCTAAGGCCTGGTTTTGTTTTGGTTTTTGGTTTTTGGATTTTTTTTTTTTTTGCCAATGTGATGCTGATTTTTGCACAGTAGCTTGGTAGTATAATTTCAGATCTGAGATTGTGATACCTCCAGACTTACCTTTATTGCACAGAATTGCTTTTGCTATTCTAGATCTCTTCTAGTTCCAAGTGAATTTTAGGAGTATTTTCTCTAGATCTCTGAGGTACACTAACTGTATTTTGATCAGGATTGCATTAAATCTATATAGCAATTTGGGGAATATTGCCATTTTCTCTGTGTTGATTCTTCCTATCCAACAGCAAGGGATATCTTTCTATTTTCTGATAGCCTCCTTGATCTCCTATTTTAGAATACTATAATTTTCACTGTACAAATCTTTTACATCCTTTGTTAGACTGATTTCTAAGTATTTCCTTTTTTAGATGCTATTGTGAAGGATGTGCTTTCCCTAATTTCTCTGTCTGTGAGTTTGTTGCTTGTGTGTAGGAATGTTATTGATTTTTTGAGTGTTGACTTTGTATCCTGGTACACTACTGAATTCGGATATTAAATCTCCAAGTTTTGGGTGAAGTTTTTGGAGTATTCTATGTAGAGTATGATGTCATCTACAAATAATGACAATTTAACTTCTTCCTTTCCTATCTATTCCTTTTATTTTTTCTATTGTCTAATTGATTCAGCTAATGTTTCCAGAATTATACTGAATAGGACTTGTGGACATCCTTGTCTTGTCCCTGATTTTAAAGAGCTTTTAGTACTTGATCATTTAATATGATATTAAGCGTTGGTTTCTCAAAGATGGCTTTTACCACATTGAGGTAAAGACCATCTATTCAAATTTTCTGTAGGGTTTTTATCATTTGTGGATGTTAGTGTTTGTCAAATACTTTTCCGCATCTATTGAGAAAGTCATGTGATTTTTGTCTTTGTTTCTGTTAATATGGTGTATTATATTTATTGATTGGTATATATTGAAGCATCCTTACATCCCTAGGATGAATCCTACTTGGACATGATATATAATCCTCTTGATGATTTGCTGCATTCTGTTTGTCAGTGCCTTATTAAGGATTTCTACAGGCCAGTCTCCTAATGTACATAGATGCAAAAATCCAGGGAGGCTGGCCTGTAGTTTTCTTTTTTGGTTGCATTCTTCTCTGGTTTT
The DNA here is from genome assembly GCA_004027595.1 of Dinomys branickii. Taxonomy (NCBI): domain Eukaryota; kingdom Metazoa; phylum Chordata; class Mammalia; order Rodentia; family Dinomyidae; genus Dinomys; species Dinomys branickii. The sequence continues at coordinate 79,876 of PVLD010004626.1, forward strand.
TGGAATCAGGTAATACTTGCTTCTGGGAATGATTTTGGAAGTGCTGCTTCCCTTTCGATTTCTTGAAAGAGTTTCAGCCCCAGTGGCATTAGTTCTTCTCTAAATATATTGGAGAATTCAACAGTATCTCCATCAGGGCCTGTGTTTTTCTTTGTTGGTAAATTTTTAGTTATATTTTCAGATTCATTGGCTGATATCAAGTTATATAGAATTTTTATATCTTCTTAGTTTAGTTTTGGCATTTGTGTCTAGGAATCTGCCCATGTTTTCATGCTTTCCATCTGATTAGAATATAGGTTCTTATAGTAGATATTCATGATCCCCTAGATACCTATGGGACCCATTATAGTTTCCCTCTTTTCATTCCTAATTACTTGAATTTGTGTTTTTTCTTTCCTCTTTTTGATCAGGTTGGCTAGTGGTTTATCAATGTTATTTATTCTTTCAAAGAACCACCCTTTCAATTCATTGAATTTTGTATTATTTTCTTAGTCTCTCTTGCATTAATTTCTGCTCTTATCTTTATAATTACCCCTTTTACAAGCTTTAGGTTCAGTATGTCCTTATTTTTCTAGAAGTCTGAGGTTCAACATTAGGTTGTTTATTTGAGCTTGTTCTATTACCCTGATGTGTTCATTCATATATAAATTACCCTCATAAGACTGCTTTCACTGTGTCCTCTAAGTTTCAACAAGTTGCATTGGCATTATTGTTTAATGGTATATACTGTTTAATTTCCAATGTTTCACACTGGATATTCAGAAGGGTATTGTTTAATTTCCATGTGTGTATTTAGTTTTTGTGTTTTCCTTTGTCACTAAATTTCCAGTTTCATTTCACTATGGTTACATAGTATGGATGGGATGATTTCAATTCATCTACATTTACTTAAACATGTTTTATCAGCTAATATATAGTCTATTTTGAAGAACTCCCATGTGCAGCTGAGAAGAATGTGATGTTTTGGAGTGGAACATTCTGTAGACATTTATCATGTCCATTTGTTCACAGGCTTGGTTTAATTCTAATATTTCTTGGTCAATTTTCTGTCTAGTTCATCTATCTATTGTGAAAGTAGGGTATTAGGGTCCCCCACTACAATTGTGTTAGTGCTTATTTGGTTTTTCATGTCCATTAATATTTGTTATATGTAATTGTGTAAACCTGTTTGGTGCATAAATATTTATGATCACTATCTCTTCTTCTTGGAGCTTTCCTTTCACAAGTAGGTAGTGACTTTCTTTATCTCTTTTGATTAGTTTTGCCTTAAAGTTTACATTGTCTGCAAATAAACCAGCTACCCTTGTTTTTCTCTATGTTCCTACGGCATGGAGAATTGTTTTCCCTCCTTTGACTTTTAGTCTACGAATTTCTTTTTGGGTTAACTGTGTTACTTGAATGTAGCATGTTGTTGGTTCTTGCTTCGTGATCCATTCTGCCAGTCTGTTCCTTTTGATTGGTGAATTGAGACCATTATGTTGATGGTTATACTTGATATATATCGGCCATTCTTTTTCATGTTGTTTTCCTGTAGTTTATTCCTATCCTTTTCCTTGGTTTAATTGCTTGCACTGCCTTGTGGCTTCTTTTTATTGGTATTCATGTGTTTGTGGTCTTCATTATCCCTTTATAATATGTTCTTGAGAGCATTCTAAAGAGGTGGTTTGGTGGTCATAAATTTTTTCAGGTTTTTTTTTTTTTTTTGTCATGGAAGTTTCTTATTTCTCCATCACTTTTGAAAGTTTTGCAAGGTACATCAATCTAAATTGAAGATTTTTTTTCCTTTAGGGCTTGAAATACTTCACTCAAAACTCTCTTTGACTTGAGAATTTGTATAATATTGGGAAGTCTGTGATTCTGATAGACTTTCCTTTGTAGGGGGTATGTTTCTTTTCTCTGACTGCTTTTAATTTTTTTTATTGTGTTGAATTTCTGGAATCTTGATTGTTATATGCCTTGTTGTAGATTTATTTTGGTTATGGCTATTTAGACTTCTATATACTTTATTTATTTGTATGTCAAATTCTTTATCCATATTTGTAAAGTTTTCTGCCATTATTTCTGTGAAGAGATTTTTAATGGCTTTTGTGCTGTCTTCATCTTTCTCACTGATTCCAATCTTATGTTGTTCTTCTTTGCTTCATCCTATAGCTGTTGAATTGATTTTTCATGGTCTCTTATTATTTTTAAGATATCTTTCTTTTCTTGGTCACTAATCATATTCCTGTATTCTAGATCTGTTACTCTATCCTTCATTCAATCTGCTATGTATGCTTTCAGTGGAGTTTCTACTCTCCTGTATTTCTATTCAGATTTATTTCATTGATTCCATTTCTTGTCAATGTTCGGCATTCATGCTTGCCATCATTTCCCTGAGCACCTCTGTTTTCTATTTGTTTCTGCTTTAATGTCTTTCACTTTGATAGTCATTTTTGCACCTTAGTGTTTATTTTTTATGGCCTCTTCTATTTGTTTTTTCACTTCTGCTGCTATCATTTCAGAGAGTTCCATTTGTTGGCTTCTGATTAATTTCCTCTGTCTCTTTGTCTCTGGACTTCTCCTGGGTGGGCTGGGTATTTGAGAATGCATTTTGTTTCTTTGTCTTATAATTTTCTATTTTATTAGTTTTCTGTGTTGATGCTTGTAGATTTCTTATGTTAGATAGCCTTGGCACTGATGTCAAGGCTTTCGTAGGAGGGATTTCTTCCTCTGGATGTCTTCTAGATGTAGGTGGCTCTTGGTCTTTATGTCTGTCCCAAGAACCTACCTTCCCAATATAATAAGTCTGAGGCGTGACTGTCAATTTGACCTAGGACCCATTCCTTTTGTTCTTGACTATGTTGATGGTTATGACCCCTTACAATCACATAAAACTGGTTATAATATGTATAACGTCCTGGTTAAAGTAGTCTAGTTGGCAATAACAATAGATCCAAGTACAGCCTGAGTACTGACAAACTTCGTTAACTGTTAGTCTGATATCTATAACAGTAGGAGGAAGGTCTACAGAAATATAATATAATCCAACTTATACTACAAACTTGTATGCAATGATTTTCCACTTAGTGGAGGGAGTTTACCCTGTTGTGGTGGGGGTGTTGTTCAGGAGGGTGGGGAGTAGGATGCAGAGATGAATGAGGTTAAATATAGTAGGGGTAAGGTTGGAGGGCACAGGATGATCATCCAGGCTTGGGGTGAGTGTAGGACAGGAGGGAAGGATTGGAAGAGAAGGCTTAAGAGTTTTGAAGTGAACCAGAAGGAGAAGAGACAGTGTTTACTCGCATGAAAGTATCATAAATTAAAGTGAGATAGTTGATGAAAGAAATGAAGAGAGAGTAAAAAAAACAAAAAGAAAGGTTAGAGATCACTGGTTGGCTTCTATTGCTGATGCTGCATGGGATATCTCTATTCTGCCTGTCCATCATGTGCACCTTAGCCGGGATCCTACTGTGTCACCAGTGTTCACACAGGTGTCTGGGTCCTGAGCCCCACTAATGGAGGGAGGGAGGGGGCATCTCAGCCTTCTTTCACCAGTCACTTGATCCTGGGTCAATGGAGGAAGGGAGAAGCTACACTTGGACTCCCCTCACCAGCTGTGAGGTCCAGGACAATGGAGGAAGGGGGGTGCACTTGCTCAGATTCCTCTCCCCAGCCGCCACATCTGGCAGCATCTTTCCTAGCCTCAGGTTTCTGGATCTACAATCCAGATGTTTTCCGGATGGATGCTACTGTCCACGATGCCACATGCAGAAATGAACCAGCAGGGTTATTTCCTGATGAGCTGGTCTGTCCAAGAAGGTCAGTGAGTCCCCTGTGGTGACCAGAACAGAGTCATAATCAGGAGAATTTGAGAACTTGTGACCTTCAGCCTCAGGGTAAAGTTGGAACTCACTCTGAAAATAAGTAGCTTGAGTCTTGAAAAGGGTAAACAACCTAAACACAGTCAAATCAGAGAATGTGGACTTCAGCCCTCAAGTATCTTAAAGAATCGGTCTTCTATGGGGTGTTCATTTAAGAGGGCCTTGTTGTTCACATTTAACCCTGTATTTCTCTTCCCTAATTTTAACATGGATACTGTTGAGGAAAATCTTGAACCAAGCAAGTCAGGAAGTTCTCAGAAGATTTGCAGGTTTGTGTATGCGTGCATGGGGCGTGGGGGTCATTCCCATCCTAGGCTTAGTTGTATCCGAAACACTAACATGAGAATGAAAATAGATAATTTCTGATGAATGCAATTAAGAGGAAAAAGGACTACTATTCTAAAGTGGCAGTATTTTTATGTGCCACTAGAGATTGCTTCTTAATCAAAAGTATATGACCCGATACTGCACCTGAACTTTTCAGAATGTGACGACTTACGTGTGCCTTACTGAAAAGGGGCAAATGTGTTCAGCATATATAGATGAAGAGAGTTAGTTGAACACTTACCTCCCAGGGCAGGAGCTCTGTCCGTTCAGCTCCCTGAGCAGCTGTGGACACTGCACATGGGGAACATGGCCAGGAGGACCCGCCACCTGAGGCTTTGGTTCCTGGACTGTGACTGAGTTCCTCCAAAACATAGTTTCCCTGCCGGATTAATCTTAAATAGATTTTATAGTCAGGAGGTGGCCTCAGAAAACCTCCTGTGACCTTTTGCAGGCTCTGTTCACTTTTTCTAATCAAACTGGTATTATGTAGAGTGGGCAGGATTTTTCAAATTTCAGAATGAACATGGAGGTTAGGAGTTTGTACTTCCAAACTGATTCTGGTTTATTTGGAAAAACAAAACAAAACAAAACAAAACAAAACAAAACAAAAAGATGGAACCACAATTTCCCAGGAGCTTGGAGAGGGGACTAGAATGGGAGTGAAGAAAGGCTCTTAGGCCGTCTCTGGGAAAGCCGTCTTGTGGGCAGGAGCAGAAAAGGCAAGGGGAGACCCTTTCCTCTCCTTTCTCTTGGTTTCTTGGCTCTTTCCAAACATTCAAGGGGCTCATGAAGGGGAAGAGGCATCCCGGGAGGTAGAGCAAGTATCTGCACTGTGCCTTTTAGGGAAGTCGGGCCCGAAGAGATTGAACCCCATACTTGCCATTGTGAGGAGCCCCTGCTCTCTGAGCAGAAAACAGCAATATAAAAAGGTGTGTGATTCTAGCCTTTTCCTAAGGCCATGGTTTTCATCATTTTGATCAGGAATTCCTGTTAGTAAAATTGAGGACATATTCTATACATATATGTCTATGTGTGTACGGTTACATGTATCACTGAATGAACATCTAGAATGTTGTAAATACACGACATAGAAACTCGGAAACAACTGAGATGAGCCGATGTGGCTCTCTTTCCCTCCCGCACGCTGGTGCCACCTTTCCTCACACCCACAGCGCGCGCGCTCAGCTGCGCACACCCCCGGGCTGAGAGCGGGCTCCTAACGGGGCGCTCCAGTGAGTTTAGGCAGCGATGAGCCGAACTATCCAACATAACTCCTAGGAGAGGAGCCCAGCCTATTCTTAATCAGTTTTATACATTCACTTTTAAGTAAATGGTGATGCAAAGACAAAAGAAAGAAGGGAACTCCTAAAAATATGGTAAGTAACGTGGAAATTGTGCTTTATATGAGGTTTGAAAATAACCTTGATCTTTCTATAAACTCAAAGTTTCTATCCAAATATCTCTCTGTCCGTCTACAGTGAGGTCTGTCATCTGCTTAGGAGAATCACCTACCTGGCGTGCAAAAGAAGATTCACAGTCCAGCACTTCCTGGGCCACACTTGGTAAGAACAAGAGTATACCTGAGGGCCATGATAGAACTTGTTGTTTGAGACACAGGTCAAATACCCCAACTGTTCACATGCATTTGTACTCCATGTATTCCCAACCTCAAGACAGTTCTGGAGCTTGCTTGACAGACAACCATGGAGTGTGGTTCTAAGCAGTTCATTCATAAGATTATAGCACTGTGGAAAAAGAACTGAACTGTGTTCTAGTTCTACTTTTGCTGTGAGCTATGTGACTTTGGACAAGTACCTCATGTTCTCTGAGCCTAAGTTTTTTTATTTGTGCCTGGAACACTACCTACGCCATAGTGTCATGAAATCCAGATAAGCGTGAATGTGAAAGTATTTTGCAACACTCCCTATAAATGAAGTCAGAAGGTACCCAGACCCACATATCAGGAGTTTCCAAGGAACAAAGATAAATATTTCCTAGGGATCATAACATTAAACACCCTGAAGATTTTTCTCAGAGTCCAGCTTAGAGGGAAACAGGTGCATAATAGATTTTAATCTAAACCTAGAACTCTGGAAGCTTCATAAACCTAAAGAATAAACCAGGTGGACAATGAAGACATCCATGAAGCAACTGAGTAAATTTCTGGGCTATCATATAATGCCAAGGTTCCCACGGGATAATCTTTGCACGTTCATCCATTTGTTTAACAAATATTCATAGATTATTCTATCTCTGAGATAAATTTTAAAAGGTTCTTCAAGGAGTCATGTTTCAGTGGAAGAGGAAAACCTAAACAATCACTGCAATACACTGACAAGAGCCATAAGCCAGGCGCATTACAAGGAGCTTTGGAAACTGAGAGACCTAAATGCTGGGGAACAGGATTAAGTGACTTGCAGAGAGTAAGAATTCACCCAACGCCCATAGTGGCAGAGGACATTTAAGAGGGGATAAAATGCAAAGCCCAGGGATGGGGAGGAGTGGAGATTAGCAAGCCTTTCTGGGACTATAAGGGCTCTGTATGTCTTGAGAAAATGTAAGGACATAAAGAGAAAGATACTAAGCCCAGACAGAAAGCAGAAGTCAGTTCTTGAGGAAGTGGGGTGCTGGAAGGTCTTCCAGGGCAGTGAAGCATGGAAAACCATTTGACATGTTTTAAGCCCCATAAGTGGCAGCTACTGGCCTGCGCGCATATTCCCCATCAGCATGGATCGGGCACTTAGCACACGGGTGCACTCAACTAGGACTCAACGGTGAATATGAAAACCACATTCCTCCATTGCAGGAAACATAGTCCATCCTTGGAGACTGATTCCAAATAAATAACTAAAGTATAATGAGAGTTCGGGCACCTAGAGGGTTCTATGGCACCATAAAAGTTTATTTTTAGAACAGTCACTTTGACCATAATTTCACCATAGATAATATTTGCTGTCCTCCTGGAATAATGTCAGCAGGGCAAATCTATTCCCCTGACCCCAAGGTAAAAACTCTGCTGCCTTCTGAGACACCCAGTCAAAATATCATGTACCCCCAAAATTAAGGCGTGGGAAATGGTCAGGGTAAAGTCAGCAATTTAATAGGGTTACATTTAGAACCCAGAGACACAAGGTTGAAGTCAGGAGACTTGTAGCTGCCATTTCAGCTTATTCCTGATGATCTGTGAGATCTCAGGCAAGTCACACCACTCTCGGGCCACATGATTTTAAGGAGCCCAGAGGGCTCTGTGGAAGAGGACTAGTAATTATCATGTTTTGTCAGCCTTTGCTTACTAAGGAGACTGCTGCTCGGGTTTGCTGTGTTTATCTTTCTAAGAGCTACCTACTCACAGAGACAGAACAGTATCTCCTGAAGCATTTTCTCTGGATAACTTCAGTCCCTTCCTCCAAGCCCCACACTTACTGCTGTCCTTTGCATTGGGCTGAATTACACAGGTGGAGTAACAAGAACAATCCAATTTATGTGCACGCTTTTTCCTTATGCCTCATGGTAGATCTTATCTCCCGCACGCTGGATTTGCCATTTTCTTCTCTCACTACAAAAGAATATATGAAGCAAAACTCCTGAGGCAAAAAGATAACGCTGTGTAAGATGAGCTTTGAGGGGATTGCTTCTGTCCGTCGCAATGTCTGTAATTTTCTTGGCCAAGATTTACAAACCTCCAGGAGACTGAATAAATTACCTGAAAGCCTGATAGTTGCGGGAAGGATGGCAGAGATGATGAGGGTGTGGTCCTGGTGCCATATGCTGTTATCCCAGGGGACAGAAAGGTGGTGCACCCATCAACACGCCTTACGCTGAGACCACTAAGGGGATGACACGTAGCTCAGATGTGTTCTACAACAGTAATGTTCACCTGTCTTTGGGATGAGAAATAAGAATAAAGAACATAAGCAGAAACTCCTGTCAAGGTGCACCACTGCTGTGATGTAGTGCGGCTCAGATAGGCGGCTGGCATGTGGGGTCTCCAGGGCAGCGGACAGTGCTAAGCAGCTGCAGTGAAGTCTTCCTCCTTCACATGCCCACTGCTGGTTGGTGAGGGCTGATACTTGGCGCTCTTGGACACAACAGTTCCACGTGGCCTCTCTGTGGTCAGGGCGTGGTTCCAAGAGGAAATGTTCTGAGAGACGAGCCCTTTGGCAGCTAGTTGCCTCTTCTGTCCTAGCCTCAGAAGTCACAGCACCAAAAGGAGAAAGGGCTTTAGAACTCTTTTCATGGGAAGAACTGGTTGCGTTCTGAGGAGAGTCATACCTCAAAATGGATTCCTCCCTGTATAGCAATGTGGATCCCACGACACTTCCCCAGCCAACACTCCCTCTCTTCGTCAGTCATCACACAGTTCCTCACAGCTTACTCACTGGATGGAATGTTGTCTCTATCCAGACTCTTACAGTCTACACAGAAGAGAAGGACTAGAAAAGTGGCGAGTATGGCAGGAAGAACATAGAAATGGTCAGCAGTGTGGAAAACCGTGGGGGAACTTTATAGCAGAGAGCTCAACAATTCAGGGACTCCAGGGAGAAAAAGAACCAAGTAGTCGGCTTCAAATTTTGTTTCCAGGAGGGAAACAGGAATGTGAAGGGGTACTTACACGGAAGTGGGTTAAGGAGGTAGTGAGGAAACAAAGCCACTAATAGACATTAGTTTTTCAACATGTGGTGCAGTGACAGAAGCCATCATGATGGGAAAGTCAAAGGACTGTGGTTGTTTAGAAAGAAGATGCAATAGGCATAAGAGTTTTTGTCCTACCCAAGTGGCCGCTAAGTAGAGAGGGGATTGGTTGTCTCTGTTCTCCCAGTGTCAGATGATTGGACTTTCATGGGTGGGGGGGGTGCTTGATTTGAGGAGGATCAACTAAGTTTTCCCCAAAAAGGTGAATAGGGAACAATCTTACAGGAGCACCAAACAAGAGGCACAAATAACAGATGCCTTTCAGAAATGGATCCTTGAGCTGAAAACCAAGTTGATGAGCACAAAATGGGTTGTGTGCACACATGAGCCAGGAGGAGGGAGGTGGCCAGGAAGAGAACAGCAGATACAAGGGCAAAAGCAGACAAAAGCAGGTCCACTTCACCCTACTGACTGTAAGAGACGAAACCAAACTGCAGCACTTAGTGTATTTCAAGTGCTGCGCTAAATGTTTACATTATAAATGACTCGTTCATTTCTCGTAACAATCCTGTGATGCATGAGACAGGTCCTATGATTATCCTCCTTTTACAGATGGAGAAACCAAGGCCAAGCAGTACCCAGGTTGACTCATGGTGAAGCTATGATATAAACTAAATAGCATTTTGTCGGTGGGACCAAGACCCTGATGAACACAACTAACAGAAGGAAAGCTCTGTTCTGGCCCGTGGCTGCAGAGCTCACAGTCCCTGGCTGGCTGGCTCTAAGGCAGAAGCGTAACAGAAGGACACGACAGACAAAAGCTTCTCACCTCACGGCAACCAAGAGGCACAGAGCAGGAACAAGCCAGAGAGGAGGGGCCGAGGGACCCGGGACAGCGCCCAGGGACACGCCCCCACGATCCGTTCCTTCAGCGGGGCTCTTCCTCCTAGGTTTCTGTTGTCCCCCATACCGCCATCGGATTACGGTCTCCTCAGGGGATGAGGCTGGAGCCCTCACGATCCAGTTACCCCACTTTGGAGCACAGGAGACTTTGGCAGGACATTTTAGATGAAGCCGTAACAGCTGTCTCTAGAGTCCTTTCTTTTACCCCCAGGCAGTACCGCTTCTCAAAAGGCAAATGAGAGACAGATACTTCCTGAAGCTACCTGGAATCCATCTCTTCCTAAACTCAGGCACTTTTGTGTACTTCCCTAGATCCTGGGTGTTTTCTGAGCTAATTGTGCTAAGTGGGTTTAGTTCTTAGCACCCGAAGGAACCTTCACCAAATCAGACGAGAAGCCTTCCTGGTAGGAAAGAGTACAAAGCTTAGCAAAAGGTCTGTCGATGGCACAGACTTCCTGCCAGGGGGTCTCCTCCCATATCCAGGACCGTCTGGCTGACATCTACCGTCAGGCACTCACAGTGTGATGTGGCAAGGCAGCTAACAAACCAAACTAGCAAGGAGGTACACACACTCCAGCAGCTATGCCTTCTCAGACGGCTCAGCTGCTAGTGGCATAGATGACATTAGGCCTCTCATGCCCCCTCCTTCCTAAGCCTTAGTTTCTCTGTCAATAAAATGGAGCTAGTGATGCAAATGGAGGGATATGGACTTACCAGGACCCCAGTGGCTAACTTCGCAGCGGCAAGTCAGTTTTCCAGCGATGGTCTTGGAGATGAAGACCTGACCACAGGAATTTGATCAGAGAATGTTTGCAGGCTCAGCCTCGGTGAGAAGGGAGCAAGAGCAAGCAGAGGGAGAGGTGGCAGCAAAGGCTTCCGCCAGTTTAAAAGGAACTTGGTGTGGGATGGCTCTTCAGGTTGTCACAAATAGCAGTGGGACGGGCGCGCCTTTGAACCCACCCCCTTCGGAGATGCCCCTGGATCTTGGGTGCCCTGTGGGTAAAGCAGCTCCCTGCAGTCCAGGGCGGTGCCTAGAGAAGGGCCCTGAGTAAGAGCTTCAGGAGGCGACACCCACGCAGATGGAGGAGCGCGCTGTCCTCCAGGGAACCGGGTGTGTGCCACTGCACCCACTGCACATGAGAACTGGACTACATTTCCCGGCGGCCAAATAAGTGGGGGAACCTGGGCTTTGAAGTGGGGGCAGAATAAGAGAAGCAGGGGAGGATGACAGAAGGTCACTCTGTGATGGTATGACCCTGCTGTCTGCTCCTGAAATTGGCAGGAAATTCAGTGACCCATGGGCATGCCATACACGGCTGGATCAGAGAATAAAGGCGGACTTCCACAGCCAGTCCGAGGCCAGGAAGCCTGAGGGCTGTAGCAGGGGGTTAGAGAAACGCTGGAGCTAGTGAAGTGAGGGGATTGTGCAAACAGAACTAGAGTTTGCCATAGAATTAGAGCTTGGCTCAAGTTTAATGTAAATCGCCACAGGGGAGGGAATTTCCCAAGAGTCATTAGATCAAAGCCCTTTGCCAGCATTTGCTGGGTTTTGAGGATTTCACACCTCAATGCACAAAGCAAAGCACAGCGAAGGTGCCCTCTGCCGCCCACTTGTTCACAGCCAGCACCTGGGGCACTGAGTCACCAAGCACTGTGGCCGGCCCGGAGGAGAGATGTGTGAAAGGAGGACCCTGCCCTCAGCACCCTACTTCAGGGGGTAAGGGGTGCTGTGGTCTCAAATGTGCATGTGACTGAGACAGGAAGACCAGCAACCAGCAGGCTGAGCACACTAGGGCCCGAGGCAAAACCAGTCCCCGTGTCCTCTTGTGTTCACCTTTTCCCTCTCCTGCCACCCAGGCTGAGCCAGCAGAGCCTGGTAAGGGGCCTGGGGGGCGGCAGCCAGAGGTTTGTTTCCAGGGATACGTGTAAATCCTTAACACAAACAGAAAGCCCCGGAAATCAGAGTCTGCCCATGGCTTCACAGCAGCAAAGGGCAGCTTCCGGGTCTGTGCGCCCTGGTCGCATCTGCTTGAGGACGCACGGCAGCTCGGCACACTTGCCTGCTCCTTTCCTGCTCGCTTGGTGGCCAGGGCCAATGGCATTGACTGGGTTTAGCTTTCAGAAGAAAGCTGTTTCTTTCTCATTCTTTTGGTTCTAGTTCAGAACTTACATAAAAAGTATGCTTCAGTTTAAGGAAACGCCCAGTGTACAAATTAAAGGCAGGAGCACAAAAGAGTTGACTTTCCGGGCCTCCGTATCAGAAAAATGAGGCCGTTGCACCAGGCTTGTGGTTCTCCTTCCTTCTTTGCTTCCTTCCTCCCTGCCTCCACACCTCTCTCCCTTGCCCCCTCCCTTGCTTCCTTCCTTCCTTTCTTTTTTTTTCTTTACCAAAACAGATGTTTCTGTAAGAGAAATCTTAGCCAGGCACGGTGGTGCACGCCTGTAATCCCAGCACTCCAGAGGCTGAGGCAGGGGGATTGCCATGAGTTCAATACCAGGCTGGGCTACCTAGTGAGTCCAGGTGAGTCTCAACTACAAAGCAAGACCCTGCTTCAATAAATGAAATAAATAAATAGATAGATGTTTAAAAGGAAAGAAATCCTACCAGGGAAAAGAACCAAAGAAGATGTGCATAAGGATTGATTGCACACATCAGATGGAGGGTTGAGTTCCCGGGCCCGTCCTCCAAAAAGGGGCTTTGCGAAGTGGAGCCTGGGGACCATTTTACTGGTTGGACTCCCACCCTCAGTAATTGCGAGAAATAAATGTGTGCTATCCTGCCCCGCTCCCACCAGACGGGACTGCATGTACCTTAAGTGCACCACATCCTTCCTCACACCATGCTCTTGCAAGTTCTTCGGCGTGGATACGTCGTCCACCTCACCGTCTGTACAGCTGCATGACTTCAGCACACACGCCGCTGGCTCAGGAAGACAGCCCACAGCGGGGGTGGGGCTCGGGGAGTTTCCTCCATGCTCATCTTCACTCGCTCACCCCCATTCACTGGAACATTTTCTTTTTTATGGATGGATGATTGTCTTTCTTTTCTTAAGTTTCAAATGATGTTTCTTCATATTTTTATTGCTCATTCTTCAGTGCCCTCTAGTACTTATTACATCTGCCCTCTTCAAACACACCTTTGAACTTGCCTACTCACTTTGCCCCACTTGAAAAATTAACTCAAAACAGACCAAAGACTAAGGATAATCAGCAAAATTCTGTTATCAGGAAATAGAGCTATAGATCTTCATGACATTGGACTGGGCAGTGGCTTGGTTTTTCTTTGGTTCTGATTCCTAGATATGACACCAAAAGTGGGAGCAGCCAAAGAAGAAATAAACTGGACATCAGCAAATTAAAGTTTGTGTGCTTTATCAAGGAAGCAACACAATGTAATAAAAAATTTTTGCAAATTATTTATCTAGTGAAAGACTTGTATCTAGAATATATAAAGCACAATCACAACTCAGTAATAGACAAATAATGCACTAAAACTAGACATCTGAATAGCTGAAAAAGATGTACAAATGGCCAATCATCACAGGACAAGATGATCAATGTCATTAGCCAGCAGGGCAAATCTAAACTAATGAGAAACTACATCACACTGTCTTGGTTATTTTGTTGTTGTTGAGACAAAATATTTAATGCCCAAAATGAAGGAAGAAAAGGTTTATTTAGCTTATAGTTTGTGGAGGTTTTAATTTATATTTGCCTGGCTCCAAGGTAGAGTGGCACATGGCAGAGGGCAACAGTTTATGGTCGTGGAACAGCAAAGCAATAAGAGCAAAAGGGAGGCTGGGGATATAGCTCAGTGGAATAAGCGCTTGCCTAGCAAGCGCAGGGTCCTGAGTTCGATCCCCAGTACCACCAAAAAAAAAAAAAAAAAAAGAGCAAAAGGGAGGAGTGGCAGACAGAAACCAGCCTCTTTCCCTCTTTTATATTGTAAACAGACTACCCCCACCCAGGGGGCATGTAGAGCACTCACATAATCTCCATGCCCTCCACTTGCCCAGGCTCAGGATGAATACAAAGTAAGCGCCCTGGATCCCTGCTGAATCACATAGTTAACCTTCTAAACTTTTTACACTGACACAATAAACACAGAAGAAAAAAAAAACATGTCCTTTTCACCGTAGCCAAAGGTGCCTGGCTTAGCCAAAGCTCTGCACTCCCCAGGTTGACACAGTGTATCAGTCATAACACACACCTTTAGAATGAACGTCATAATAACAAATTTAAACACGCAGACAAGTGTTGGTGAGGACACAGAGAAATTGGACTCATACATTATAAGTGGGAACATAAAATGGAGTAGCTGCTTTGGAAAACAGCCTGGCAGGTACTCAAAGGCTAAAAACCATTTCCATATGACTCAGAATTTCCGCTCCTAGGTGTATACCCAGGGGTATGAGAATATGTCTACAAAAAGATGTATACATGAATGTCTACAGCAGTGTTATTCCTCACAGCCAGAAGTAGAAATCACTCAGTCAATGGATAAACTAAATGTAGTACACCCATACGATAGAATATTATTCAGCACTAAAAATGAACTAGTGGTACATGAAACAATATGGATACAACACTGCAAACATTTGCTGAGTGAAAAACAGGACTATGTACGATTCCACTTATATGAAAGGCAAATCAGTAGAAAGTGATTTTTCAGGGCTGGAGAGGGGTGGAAAGGGTTAGAGGTCATAGCTGAGGGGGACAGGGTTTCTTTTTAAGGTAATGAAAATGTTCTAACATTGATCGTGACACTGAATGCATCACCCTGCAAATACACTGAAAGCCTATGAAGTATCACTTTAAGTGGGTGAATTATACAGTGTGAGAATTATATTTCAATGAAGCTGTTTTTAAAATAAAATCCTACCTTATGGCCCTTAACAGCAGATGCTGAATCTTGCTGTCATCTAGGAAAAAGGTATGAGATTTACAGTAAACTCTCAGTGACTCATCACGCCCTGCTATACCTTACTGTGGTTTTATTTGCATTTATTAGAACATGCCTTCACAAAAAAGGAATAAGCTTACAATATAAAACACAGTTAAGAGAACTTTTTGATAGTTTCTTTATAGATTTTTGAAAAATATAACTCTACTTTCGTATGTTATCTGCTGAACGAGCCTTCCTGCCAGATTATAGGTAGTTTTTAGCAGAACAGAGACTGTGTGTGTCTTGTTCCTCACTGTATATCTAGCAAAGTGGATAGTGCCTGTCTCAGAATAATCCCTTCACAAATATTGTCCAATAGTGTATTATGATTAGCAAGGAAGTAAATGATTTGGCAGTCAACTCTGGTGTCCCTAAAATACCTCACAAAGACAGCTATCAGTGCTCCCAGGAGTAAGTCTGGTCCTGGGAGAAGCTGGGGAAACAGCAGTGTCTTTGGTGTGGGGATGCAGCACCCAGGGCTCACTGAACGCTGCCCCTCAGACTTTGCTACCTTTTCCTGGAGGCTGTAAGCATCGTTGGCAGAGCCCGCTGAGGACAGGAAAGGAAAAGGCGTTGTAGTGTTGTAGCTCGTCCTTGTGTTTGACCTCAAACACTAAACTCTAGCCAAATTACCCACTTCACTCACCAGACCAAATGATTTCTGGTCATTCCTAAAACTAACCTTCTGGAGTGTCAAAGATGTGCTGCAGTCAAAGACTGTCTGTCCCTGACCCAGATCCTGCAGACACGGAGGAGCTCAGCTGAGCACCTAGAATGTGACTTCATGGTCGTTAAAGAAGCACTGACAGTCCTGCGTGTTTTTCATTTTATTTTATTTTAACTTTTCCTTTTTTAAATGGGTTGTGATACATGGTGTTCACATTCATTTTGCAGAGGCGGTACTTACATATACCATACCTTGTTTCTGACCTCTTTATTCCCTTTTATTCCCCACCCTCCCAAGTCCTGCTTCTCAAGTAGACTTTAATCAAAGGAGTACAATTGTGCAATAATTACAAATGACAGAACACTTGTAAAATATTAAATATGCTAATTTTGAGGGTAAAAATATCCTTCACTTCTTATATCACTTTTTTTCTTTTTCCAAACTATTTCTGAAGAATCATAAGAAACTGGCAGTAGCTAGCCATGTGATCTCAGGCAAGTCTGCCTGCCTCAGTTTCTCAATTTTGATATGGAGTCGGACTCCTTGACCAAATCCCTTCCCTCACTGGGGTTTATTTCCCACAGCATTTGCAAGTCCCCCTTCAGGGAGTTCTCTGTCCCAGGCACTAGGAGGAGAGGCAGCAGGAAAGCTCAAGAGGCACGATTCCTGTGGATGAGAATACACACTCCCATACCTATACCTGGCCAAGAAGCGTAGATGTGCACATGACCCACTCAGTGTGGAAGGTGCAAAGTGGCCATACAGACTTGACTCGCAGAACGACACCCGAGATAAAGGGAGTGCAGAGCCAAGTTTGAAGAGAGGGTTGGGGTGTGTCCACCACAAAGAAGGCCCCACTGCGGAAAGGGTGTGTGTGCGTGTGTGTGTGTGTGTGTGTGTACGTGCCGGGGCTCACCTAGCTATGCTGTTTCCTGCCACCTGTCTGGCTGAAGTTTGCCAGCTAGCACCTGTGCTGTGGCATCCTGGCCTAAAACCCTCCAACCGGGTTGCTGACCCCGTTCGCTGAGTAAGTGCGTCTCCCGAGAGCACCTCTAGCAGGGCTGTTGGCTGTCCGATGACCCACAGCCAAAAACAGTCATATCCTGTCCCGACCTGCGGGTAGTCAACGAAGGCCCTAGAGGGGGAGTGGGATGGAAAAGAGACAATGAACACAAGAAATGGAGACAAGACAGGAGTCTGATCAAGTCTCATTTATTGAGCAGAGAGCTTGGGCTTATATACATGCGGGAGTAGGGACTGACGTCAGCAGGTAACTAGGCAACAGAGGGAGGTTCAGATATCACACGAGGGTGGTCAGAGCATCAGGCGAGATTACGTAATTAACAGGAAATTGACCATATATAGAAGTCACAGGAAACTAACCATACATGGAAACTACAGGAAACTGACCATATATGGAAACTGGCACTTAATTCTCAAGATGGCTGGTAGTTTACAAAATGGATGCCAACCGCAGGTCTTTCAGTGGTATAAGATGGATGCAGACCGCAGGTCTCTCAGCGGTCTCCCACAGGTCCCCCTTTTTTATTTTATTTATTAAAAGACCAACTCTCCTTGAGGGGACTGTGCCTATCTTAGGTCAGGATGCTTTCACGTGGAACCAAACTATACCTTACCCATCACTGGAAAGCAAGGCAGCAAAAGGCCTTGTTCCTGTCTTAGGCGGTAGTTGATATTACACGTGAGCTTCCAGTTGCCCATCTCTGGCTATCCAGTCCAGCGCACCAAGGTGAGAAAGCTGAAACAGCCCATTGATCTTACTGGGCATTATTACGATTTGCTTTCTCGAGGTCTCTATCAATCCTGTGATAATGGACCTGAAGCCGTTTCATTTTAATAGCATCCAATATGTTAGTCACTTGTTGTTTAACAAGAGCCACCAATCTGTTGAAAATACAGGGTCCAAATAAAATAATTAATAATATCACAATTAAGGGTCCTAACAGAGGGAGAAGATAGGGTAAAATTCCATTCCACACGCTCCAAAGTGGATTTTCAAATAATTCTCTTCGTCTCTTTATCAGATCTTCTTGAAGCCTTCTTATTTTGTCTCGAACGATGCCAGACTTGTTTACATAGAAGCAACAGCATTCCTGTAAAGCCAAGCAAATCCCTCCCTGTTCTGCAGTTAAAAGATCTAATCCTCTTTTATTTTGGAGGACTACCTCCACTAAAGAATCTATCTGATCTTGAATATCCTCAATAGTGCTAGACAAAGCTTGAACTTCATCAACTATTTGATTAGAAAGCTTGTTATAAGAATGTACAGCAACTCCTATTCCTGCTGAACCTGTAACTAGAGCTCCTGAAATTCCTAATCCTACTAATAAAGGAATAAATTGAACTACCCTTTTAACTCTTTTAGGACGATCCATAGCATAATCAAAGCTGGGAATAGGAATAGGTTCATGCCCAGGTACGATTTCTATATCGGGTAATAAGATAGCTATAACACATAATCCTGTCCAATTATCAGGTAAAAAGGTAAAAGCTAGATTTCCTTCACAGACAAATACTTGACCTCTTGAAAGGCAAATAGAAAAACTGTAAGTAATTGTTTGAATACAATCAGTAAAAGTAACGAATCCAACATCAATTGCATTTTTATTACTCTGAAAACTTCCCTGTATACAGGAGATAAATTTAACAGCTACAGGTTGAACTTTAAAAGGTAAGCTTAGAGTGCAATTAGGATGTGTAGGGTCTAAAACACTATTTATGGTAAAATTTGAAGGGATAGCAAGAGGTATGAATGTACCTTGATTTATGCATAGCCAGCATTTCTTAGCTAATTTAGGATTAGACACATTAAGAGCTATTAAAGTAGCCATCAAAATATCTGAGGTTTGAATGTTTAAATCATTTTCTTGTAATTTAGAAAGTGTCAGAATATGATTAGTTTCTAAAGATGCTAAAGAAATCTGTTTTATAACATTTTCCATATGTCTTTGTACATTAATTTCTCTAATTTTATCTTGTGGTCCGCCCCATCAGAAATATGTATTGGGGCAGTTTTAATCCAGCACACCGGTTTGCCTGGGGTACCGCGGCATGAAGCCTGAATATATTTATAGCTTTTTAAAGTCCATGGAATTTTAGAACAATCATCTCCAAGGGCACCAGTGGCATTGTGCTGCAATATAGCTGTAAAATATACATTATTATCTGTTCGTGTACATTCTTGTACTGATTCATAACAAGAAGAATGTATTGTGGTATAATAAGTAATACATTCTTTAGGACATAATTTTGGTTGACCGTGAAGTATCACCGGAGGCTTATAGAAACATTTGTAATTTTGTAAGTAAGGTCCATTTATGGTATTAATATATGTTAAATAAGATATTTTATTACCACAATCTGCATAGCTGGCATGTAATGTAGGTTTGATTGTTGTTGTAAAAGTGCCTCCTCCACAATCACATGGAGCACCAAACATGCCTTGCTTGGTTAACGTACCTTGTCTGGCTGTTATAATTCTTGCCCTCCATGAGGGAGAACTAAGACCACTATCAGAAAGTTGCCACAAGGTGATTAGTACTCCCAATTTTAGGATCCAAGTTTTGCAATCCATTATCTGAAAGAGCTGTTTGTAATGCTTGGTGTAAAGGAATACTTAAACTTTTTGTTATACAATCAATTATATAATATTGTTTTGTATCAAATTTGAGTTTAGATCTTAGAACAGTTTTATAAAATTATTTATACTAATTTATTATGTTAATTTTATCATTTTATTGTTTATGTCCTTACCAACTCGATACCCAAAACATTCATGAAAGGCCATTAGGCGAGAACGGGCAGTTGGCCAGACCGCTCATCCTCGGGAACATTCTGTATCCGCCAGGAGCTCTCTGGCTGAACAGAATCTTAACTCTTGGGTTTTCTTAATTCTTAAGGACACAAACAAGACTTTTAATAACAATTTCTGACAATCAGTCTTATACTTGTTTTTGTGAATATGAAAAGTGAATTTGTAATTATACATCAACAGTATATATACAATAATATCTTTACGATAATTCTTCGTCCTCAGAATCATCATTCAATTTGTCTTGTGTTTGTTGTTTAGAATCTATTTGTTTTATCAATCGTTTTGGTAACCATCTTGCAGATTTCATTTCTTTAGAATATATACATACTGATCCTTGGCACCTAATGAGGACCGGATCTGGACCATGCCACAAATTAGTTACAGGGTCTTTCCATAGCACAGAAGCAAACTGTTTTTGTGTTTCTGTATGCCAGAAGCAAGTAGCTGCTGATTGACCATTGGCATCCAAATTTTAAAAATTGAGAATAAATAAAGCATGAGAAAGAATATTTCTTGGTGACCCCCTTGTGGGATACCATTCCCCCGTTTTTATTTTATTTATAGTAAGTTTTAAAGAAAGATGTGCTCTTTCCACTATTCCTTGACCTTGTGGATTATAAGGTATACCTGTAATATGTTGAATATTAAGACGTTCACAAAATTTAGAAAAAGTAGAGCTGGAATAACCTGGACCATTATCGGTCTTTATCTGTTGTGGACATCCCAAGACAGAAAGAGCATTAAGTATATGACTAATCACATGTCTAGTAGCTTCACCAGATTGAAGAGAAGCAAAAATAAAACCACTAAAAGTATCTATAATCACGTGAACATATTTGAGTGTACCAAATTCAGGAATGTGAGTAACATCCATTTGCCATAATGTATTAGGTATTAGTCCTCTGGGATTAACTCCAAGATGAGGAGTTGGAAGGTGTATGGCACAAGAAGGACAATTTTTAACAATTTGTCTAGCTTGTTCTCTAGTAATATTATGCATCAGTCTGAATGTTTGTGTATTAAGATGATGTAATTGATGTGTATTTTGTGTTAAGGTAACTTTATCAGTATTATCAGTAGAAGTGACAACAGCCAATAGAGAAACTGTATTTAGGCAAGTAGCTAAATCAGCTTTATAATTGCCTTTGAGCAAAGGACCTGGCAATCCAGAGTGAGCACGTAAATGTCCAATGAAAAAAGGATGTTTTCTCTTAGTTATAAGTGATTGTAATTGTCGAAATAGGTTTTCAGCATTAGAAACAGTTTTTATTTGACCAACAGTTTTCAATAATAGAACAGAATGTGCAATGTAAGCACTATCTGTATAAATATTAAGTGATTGATCAGAAAAATCAGAAAAAACAGCAATAACAGCATGTAATTCTGTCAATTGGGCAGAAGAACTATTTGTGTGAAACTGTATTGTTAAATTTTGATTACGACAAACATAGGCAGCTATGCCTGTTGAAGAACCATCAGTAAATATTAACAATGCATCCTGTAATGGATGAAGTGTGGTGACTTTAGGAAAAACAAATTCATGCTTATTAGCAAAATCAATAAGCTTATTTGGAGGATAATGATTATCTAAAAGACCTATATAAGAAGCCAAAGCAACAGGCCAAAACTCAGTAGTTTGCATAAGCCAATTAATTTGATCTTTAGTATAAGGTTGAATAATAACATCTGGTTCTTTACCAAAATAACATCTCCCTTGTTTTCTTCCCAAAATTATAAGATCAGATATCATTTTATAATATGGCTCAATAACTCTTTTAGGTGTGACAGGCAAATGAATCCACATTAAAGGCGCTGTTTGCCAAAAAACAGCAGTTGGAGATAATGTTGTATTACAAATAATGTATTGTAAAGGTTTATCATAATCTATAAATGTAACTGTTTGAGACAAAATAGCTTGTTCTACTGTATGTATAGCTTGTCTACCCTCAGGTGTAAGTATATGAGGAGATGAAGGGTTAGCATCTCCATGCAAAATGTCATAGAGAGGTTTTAATTGACTTTTAGAAAGTTTTAAATAAAGCATAAGCCAATTAATATCTCCAAGAAGTTTTTGAAAATCATTTAAAGTTTTAAGTTTATCTAATCTTAATTCCAAATTTTGTGAAAAAACCTGTAATCCTCTCATTTGAAAACCTAAATATGTGTATGGATCTGTAAGTTGAACTTTATCAGGTGCAATCTGCAATCCTTTATTAGATAAAGCAGACTGTAATTTTTCATAACATTGAAGTACTTTACCACCATTTTGACAAGCCACTAAGATATCGTCTATGTAATGTATGATATACATATCTGGCCATCGATCTCTTATCGGTTGCAAAGCTAGAGCAACAAAAGATCGACACAGAGTAGGACTATTTGTCATGCCTTGTGGAAGAACACACCATTGGAATCTTTTTATGGGTGCATTAAAATTAGTAGCAGGCAGGCTGAAAGCAAATCGCTTTTGATCATCAGGATGTAAAAGTATGGTGAAAAAACAATCTTTTAAATCTATAATGATTTTGAAATAATTTAAAGGTATAGCAACAGGTGAAGGAAGACCTGGTTGCAAAGCTCCCATTAACATCATGGTTTTATTTATTGCTCTAAGATCTTGTAATAATCGCCATTTACGTGATTTCTTTTTTATGACAAAAACAGGAGTATTCCAAGGTGAGTTACTAGGAACTATATGACCAGCTTTAAGCTGCTCCTGTACCAGCTGTAAGAGTTTGTGTATATAATTCTGTATCATATAAAATGTGAGCCTCTTTGGAATCAAAATTGTCTTCTCCCACTAACATATCGAAAGTCCATCCATTATTTGTTTGAGCATTGCGTTTAGTAAACTCTTTACAATTATCCATAAATTTTGATTTCCATAAAAGATATTCTCCTCCAGAGAGAGTACCTTTAGCTAATATATACCAATCTGCAGGAGTAAGCCAATTAACAGCTATAGATGCTAAAATTGCTGTAGTATAAGGAGCTGTAGCTCCATACTGAGCCACTACTGTTTTGAGCTCTTTTATCATTTTAAAATCCAAAGTAAGAAGAGTGCGGAGAACTTGTCCTTGATCATTTGTTGCTTCAGTTACTGGAAATGTTTCCAGTTTATTCACATCTATAAGAGAACTAACTTGAGGAATAGTCTTTGGAATGACACCTTTTATAGTTGGTTTTAAGTTTTGTAAGGTATCTGTTTTTTATATCTAATCGTTTTTTAGAATCATGTATATTTAATTCTTCTAATTGAGAGATAAGATTTTGATGATCCTTTTTTATCTTTATCTCTTTAGTCAAAAGATCGTGTTGTTGAGCTAAAAGATCTTGTTTTTCTATCTGTAATTTTATTCATTCTTTAATAAATTCAATATTATTTTTTAATTCTTTAGTAGAATCATCAAGGACTGGATATGCCGATGGAGAAGCATTATGATTAGTACTATAAGATGGAGGGCGTTGAATATTAGGTGGCCAATCAAAATTGTAACATCTAATAGCCATTTTCGCTGCACAATATTCAGCCATCTTTGCCACATCATCGTGACTGTCATTTGATTCCTCCATTTTAGGTTCTGAAATTTCTGATAAATCAGGATAAAGCTTGGTTTTGGACTTAGCTCCTCCCATCTCCGATGAGTCACTAAGACTGGGCGTGATTTTAGATTTAGATTTTCTCAAATCAAGAGGAGTAGATGTAACTTCCTGTTTTAGACTGGATTCAAACTGGTTTGAACCTGATTTTATGGGTTCCATCTTTTTTATATCCGTCATGGAGGACTCATTGTTCTCAAATTTTTTAACTTGATCGTCCTCACTATCACTATCAAAAGACATAATGTCTTCATCTTTTTTATCTATATTTTGATCACTTGTCTTATGTCTCTTAAGTGAGTTATAGTAATATCTAAAGGCCAAGCCTTGGGCCAAATCTCCTTTTTAATAATAGTAACATTGGCACCTGTATCAATTAATCCAGAAAATTCTTTACCATCTAACCATAAAGTCATGAGAGGTTTATGTGTAGAAATAACTTTTGCCCAATATATATCTGACAAACCAAATCCTTTATTACCTCTCTGATGTGAGACAATTTTATTTGGTATCTGAATTAGAGGTAGAGGTAACAATTGTGCAAATCGTTGTCCAGTTTGAATTGTATTAATAAATTTAGGAGAAGAAGCCATGACTTTAATTTCACCTGTATAATCATTATCTATAACTCCTGGAAAAACTTGAATACCATTAAGAGTAGAATTACTTTTACCTATTATAAGACCAAAAGTATCTTTTGGCAGAGGTCCAAAAATTCCTGTAGGAAGAGCTTGAACCCCCATTTTAGGTGTTAATACTGTGTAGAAGGTGGAACTGAGGTCCAATCCTGCGCTACTTGTTGTGGCTTTGCAGAGATCAGAAACGGATTGGTGTTGTCTTGTAATGAATTGTTGGTTTGTGGAACAAACTTGAGCACCCCATAAATTTGTCTGGGTTTGGGTATGGGGGCCTGGGGCTGGCCCTGATTCCCGTTTCCCTGCATTGGAATTAATTTTTTGCATTCAATATCTCTTTTTGATTTACACTCTTTAGACCAGTGTGTTCCTTTCTTGCATCTAGGAGAGATTCCTGGTGTCTTTGTTTTAGAGCTGTCAATAGAACCTTTGTTACAGTTTTTGGCAAAATGACCAGTTTCTCCACAAGTAAAACATTTGCTTCTATTTTGTTGAGATAAAAACTGCCGGACTGTATACCCTTGCAGAGCAGCAGCCACAGCAAGACATTGCTGATAAACAGTTCCAATGTCAGAACAAAGGTGTATTTTGAATTGCTGGTTGTTCTAAAGCCTCATTTTGAATATTTTCTTGTAAAAGAGTTTTGTCTTTTTCAACTACATTAGCAATTGTATTATCAAAATTCCTATGAGATAAAATTTCATCAATTAAATTTCAATATGAAAAAGCAGTTACCGGAAACTTTTCCGGCCCAAAAACTGTATAATAAACCTTAAGTGCATCACCAACTATTTTTCATCTCTTTGAACCAATTGTTCCCTCAATAGGAAACCAAGGACAAACTTCATTTATCTAATCAAAAATTTCATACAATTGTTTATATTTAACCTTTACTCCTTGTGCCTGGAGAGCTTTTTCTAGCTCTTTAATAAACATTTCATGTTTACTCATTGCTTGTCCCATTATGTGCTGTCCTTACTGAGGTACGTCAGACGCAGCAGGTTCCTGTGGTGGACCGATCCTCTTCTACTCCAGCCTCGTCGGAGACGTGCGCACGATTTCTTAGAACAGCGTCCTCACTGGTTCCCCCGTACTCAAGCCCCACGTTGGGCGCCACTTGTCCCGACCCAAGGGTAGTCAACGAAGGCTCTAGAGGGGGAGTGGGATTCAAAAGAGACAAGAGGGGCACAAGAAATGGAGACAAGACAGGAGTCTGATCAAGTCTCGTTTATTGAGCGGAGAGCTTGGGCTTATATACATGCGGGAGTAGGGACTGACGTCAGCAGGTAACTAGGCAACAGAGGGAGGTTCAGATATCACGCGAGGGTGGTCAGAGCATCAGGCGAGATTACGTAATTAACAGGAAATTGACCATATATAGAAATCACAGGAAACTAACCATACATGGAAACTACAGGAAACTGACCATATATGGAAACTGGCACTTAATTCTCAAGATGGCTGGTAGTTTATAAGATGGATGCCCACCACAGGTCTCTCTGCGGTCTCCCACAGTAACCCTCGGTTCCACGCCCATGAACTGGACAGGCACAGACCTTTCTACTTGTTCTCATGCCCTAAGCAGTATAACAACTATTTGTATGGCATTTGCATTTTGCTAGGCTTTCTAAGCAGTCTACAGATGAGTTAAAACATACAGGAGGATGTGCATGCCCATGTGTAGGCTACAAGCTCCAGGCCATTTCACACAAGGACTTGACCATCCGCATGAGGGATGCCTGAGCACATCCTTGAGAAGCACTCATGGCAGGAAGTCTCCACGGCTCCCTCTGGCAGGCGGGTGCTGAACGCAGGCCTCTGGGCTTCCCTGTCTTCCAAGCTTCGCCTTCCTCTTCCTACTCTCAGATGGAGGATTGACTTTTCCCCAGCTCCTAGGCTACCTTTGGAAGGCTCTTTATTGAAAGGGAAAGGAAAGCAAAAAACCTGAAAAGGCCGAGTTGATGGGACTTGTGTTTGTTTTGAGCCTAGGCCTGGCTAACAGAGGGAAGCTTTAAAGGAGCAGAATGGGTAAGGGGCCTCCCATGCCATGTTGCCTTGAACCCCTCCCGTGAGAGACTACACGGGCAGAAGCGGAGCCTGCAGGAATGCCACGGATGTGCCATCAAGAAGGTCATGCTGGTCGCGTGGCTCCAGCCCTCCTGGGGTGGGGGTGGGGGCAGCACTCCGCTGCTTTTGTGAGCCTCTCCAGCAGCAGAGCTGGCAGAAAGTTGGCCCCCACTGGTTGACAGAGATAGGGGCATCACCTAGGTCCCAGATACCTCTCAGTCCCGCCCCTCTGAAACCTCTGCCAATGACAGTGTGTTTTACTTTCGCTAGGGTATCTATTAAAATGTAAATGAGGTGTAAATCTCAGACCACAAACCCAAGAGGAGTATTTTTTTAACAAAGAAATTCAAACTTTCTTAATTTTGAACACATCTGACCTGCCCCTCTCCCCAAACCCTGCAGGACGGGTGGGAAATTCAGCCCCGTGTTTCTGGCTTGACCAGAAAGGGCCCTTGCGTGGTTCCTTGTGCCCAGGGCAGGGCTGGCAGGCTCCGTGAAGTTGTGCCCATCCCGGGGTGTTATAGGAGAAGACAGAGGTCAGGACTCACAGAGTCCTCTCCTGTCCTCTCCTCTTGCAGGTCAGAGGAGGACTTGGCTTTTCCCGGTGGGTCTGTTTCCTGTGGGGGCACTTCCCCTCCTCGTCCCTCCTCATCCTCCCGGTGGGCTTTTCCTAAACAAAAGCACAGGGCTTCGCCACCTGCTTAGAAAAGGAGAACGCAGAGGGAAAGAAGATTGCAGAGCAGGAAGCAAAGCACAGTGCACACGCTGCCCTCGAGCTACCGCCTGGCAGGCGGCTACGCTCGGAAGACATTACGAGCTTCAGCCGAGCTGTGTTCAGGGTGCCCCGGTGTGCAGGGCCCTTGCAACCCTCTCTCAGTCGCTGCCACAGCACCAACTGGGCGGGGTGGCCACGGCGAGTGATGTCCCACAGCCGGTGGGTCAGCTTTCCATTGCTGAGACCAAGTACCTGAGAAAAGCAACTTCGGGAAGGAAAAATTTTTCAGCCTACTGTTCCCAGGGAGGCTTTGGTCCACAACTGGCCAGCTGAAATTCCTTTAGGCCAGCTGCAAGGCTGAGATAGCCCTGCAGAAGGGCCCGACAGAGGAAAACTGCTCTCCCCATGGCAGCCAGGGAGCAGAGAGGTTGAGAGAGCCCGAGAAAGGGGCCAGGACACTAGACGTCACCTCTAATTCACGTCCTCCCTATCCATCCCCTTCAACTAAGCACCTCCTCCTAAGTGTCCCTCATCTCGCAATAACTAAACCAAATTATGGTCTCCGCGTTGATGACATCAGAGCGCTCAAGATCCAATTGCCTTCCAAAGGCCCCACCTTTGAACACAAGACGTCTGGGGGACGTTTGGGATGAACCGTAACACAAGGCTACCCCAGGCTACCAGCCAGGGAAGACCGAGCTCTCTCCAGCAAGCCCCCGGCCCCATGAGAGGAGCAAGGTTCAGTAGGGCCTCTCCTGGAGGGTCAGCCCTGGGGGCGGAAGGGGAAATGACGCAAAGGAAGGGAACGTGCAGCCGGTGGAGCGGCCTGGCAAGTCCGAGCGAGGCAGGGAACAAGTGCAGGCCTGGCCTCCTCAAAGCCGTCTGTCTGTGTGCTGGCTGCAGGGTCCTTACTCCCTGCTCCTCCGGGGTCTGGGAGAAGGAGGAGAGAGAAAGAAAGGGGCTGGCCTCGCTGTGCTCAGCCCCTCCTGCTAAGCTGAGATCCTCTACTCATTCTTCCTGGAACCCCTGCTCCTTAGCCACACCCCCTGGCCAGGTCCTGGAATAACTGGGAAGAGTTTTCTCCCCCGTGAGTGACCCAAATCCCAGTTATTTTGTTCCCTTGTTTCTCAGTCCAAACTCTTATTACCAATTCTGGGCCCTAAAAAGATGTTCCTCAGCGCTGCCTAAGGAATCCATACGAAATGTATATTTCCTGAAACCACAAGGTCGCGATCCCTAGGGTGAAGCTTGAAAACCTGTATCCCGAACAGGCTGCCCAGCGCCAGTGATTCTGATGCAGACACTGGGGGGCTTCGGGGACCTCCTGGGCTGCCTGGGTCTGCTCTTTGTGAGTCTGCATGGTGTGCCTGGGTGTGCAGATGTGTGGGTCTCTGAGGGTCTTGCTATGCGTGGGTGTGTGCGCAGGTGTGCCTCCGTGCGTCTGCACGTGCAGTGTGTGTCCCTGTGCAGCTGTGCATGTTCTGCAAGAGAACTTCTCCTGCCGGTGCCCTCTCCCCACAGCCCCCCTGGGCCGGTCTGCGTCGTGGGAACACTCACACGGGGGTGTGATTCTCCTGCCTCTTGAAGATACAGAGCTAAAAATGCAGCTGTTGATGCCGCCACTTTAAGATCTTCCTGCTCTTACACGCACCTTGCCCGAGCGCTGCCTCCTTTGGTGGCCTCTGTCACAAACAAGCCTGGTTCACTAGCTTCTGGTGCAGTTTTTTTAAAAAGCACCTTTCCCAGTTCCCCCAGCCTGGAAATGACAGGGTAAGAGCAGGAAGGCCCTGAGCCAACAGCTGCTAGGAGGGGCCTCCAGGTGCCACGGAGCCCACAGGCCCCAGCCCACATCCCCTGGGCCAGGAGTGAACTGGCCTCTGGCTCTTTTTTTTTTTTTTTTTTTTCCGGGACCGGGGATCGAACTCAGGGCCCTAGTGCTCAGCGGCAAGCACTTAGCCCACTGAGCTGTACCTCCAGCCCGTCCTCTGGCTCTTGCCTTGAGGACTGTGTCCCGCCTCTGTCAGGCTTCCAAGGGGCAGTGCCGCCCTCTGACTGCTGCAGTGGTACCCTAAGTCAGAGACTAGTGAAGGATGAAAGAATGATGACCCCACCCATCAGCAAGTTGACCCTAAAAGGAGCTGAAGATAAGCACTAACCTTACCAGCCCCCTTCCAGTCCCACTCTCCAGGCTGCTCTGGACACCCAACTGGGCTCCCTGGAACCAGGGAGGGACTTAGCCTCCAGTACACCTCCCGTATTCACTTAATCAATATTTGTATAGTGTCAACTGTGCACCAGGCTCTGTAGGTGATCTCAGCACTCATGACAGTGACCCTGTAAGGGCCACAATGACCAGGAGCTGAGCTAAGTGTGTCATATGCATCATCTTGTTTGAGTCCACGCTGCCCAAGGCAGCAGGAACAGTTATTACACAGAGGAACTTGCAGCCTTCCAAACCCAGGATGGTGAGTGAGTGGCAGAGTTGGCATCGAGCCCTGGCCACAGGTCCAGGGCCTCTGCCTCAGCTATGCTTCACAGGAAGGAACACGGCTCACAGCCGCTCAGTGCCAGCACCTTGCCAAAGCTCCAGACTATCTGATGCTAAAGCCCACTCATCTTGTCGTAGCCTAAGCATGTCTTGCCTACAGGAGGACCCCAGATTGGAGCCTGCAGGTCATGCTGGTCTCAGGAGAAAAGAGCCCTATGCCTGGGGCCAGAGGAGGTGGGGCGGGGCCTGGAGAGTAGGAGAGGCCTGGGCCCAGCTCTCTCCATTAGCAGCAGCAGCAGCAGCAGCAGCAGCTGGAAAGACACTCAGATTGGGCAGAAGGCGCAGCCTTCATCCCAGCCCTGAGATGCCTGGCTTAGTCAGCTGCTTTGGGCACGCTGGAGGCACCCTACTCAGCCACCTGCAAGGATTCCTTCTTGCCACTGCCTTGTGATCTCCATTGCAGGGGTGGTCTGGGAGGGTGACGAAGAGGCCCCAGCACAGGCTTGCTTGGGAACTGTGAGGGGTGTTTCCTTCCAAGACAGGAGTCTGAGATTTGCTCTGTGGCGTGGAAGCAGTCCCTCCAGATTTCTGGATTTGAAAGTGGCTGTAAACTGGCAATTTCCCCAGTCCTGTTCCAGGTGCAAGCACAGAACCCTAGGACCTGAGCTAATATGACCTCAAGGGCTGGGAGTGCAGCTCAGGAGCGGGACACTTGTGTAGCATGCATAAGTTCCTTCCTCAGACAACAAAAAATTAACTAATCAACAAAATGAAACAGTGACCTTGCAAGCCTGATGGACGGTGAGGAAGGAGAGCACTCATGGACTCAGACCGGAAGCAAAGGAGGCCGCTGCCGGTAGGGAGGGCACGAGTCAGCCGGAGAACTGCTCAGAGCCTCCTGATACCTCAGCCAGCCCACACCACAGCTGACAGAGGAGAGATGAGCCACGGCGAGAGGGCAGGGAAGAAAACAGGTCCCCGTGTGAGCATGAGCAGCCCAAACCCAGGCCAGCTGTTGTGACTGGGGCTGAGCATCGGGCTCCTGGTCTCAGCTAATGTCTGCTGGCCCTGACCTTAGTGAGAGCTTCTCGAGCAGCCACCCACATGACGTGAATGCTGTTTTGTACAGTGCAGATACATGCGGTACGTTATACATTATGCCATAGGTGATGTAAAGCCCACACTAAAATGGCAACAGCTGGAAGATATTCAAGAGGAGTTCTAATGTTTTCTTCCTGCATTTGTTGGGTGATTTACCTGTCACTGGCTTAAGCCTTGCTAATCCTCAGGGGTCTGGAGGTACCGATTTCCTCCACTTGGGGACACGGTAATGTGCTGGCAGCTCTGGAAACCACAATACACAGGATACGTGTTTATAGGGCATCGGTTTACTCCGCTCCAAGTACCTCAGTGTATTTGGCGACAGGCCTAAACAGAGCCGTGTTACAGGGCAGGATGCACAGTCCACATGAATGTTTAAGGTCAAACAGGAGGCTTCGGAGGAAGTTCTGCCCTTGTGGGACACCCTGGGCCCTGGGACTGATCCTGGCCGGATCACCAAGAGGGTGGCTTCTCCTTAAATGGGGAGGAGGTGACAGGGCCTCCAAAGCGATGCTCTAAGTGAAGGCAATGAGGCCTACGCATGACAGTGTCAAGGAACTCCGGCATACGGAGGCTCGATGTTAAATAAAACATCCGTGCTTACTCTGAGCGTTTCTTCACCAGCTCATTCTTTCAGCAGCAGATATTTACTGGATGCCAACTTCTGTCCAGACACCATGGAGGTCACTCTGTCAGTTACTTACAAGAGACGTATCTTAAGAGTGTCACACCCAGAAGGAGGGGCAACCAGAGCAGCGGCTCCTGTGTCCCCTGTATTTACATGTGTCTCTGCTTCTCTGACTGGAATGATAGTCAGGGTGCAAAGGGAGAAATACTTTGAAATTAAATTACACATGTGAAAATTAAGTTATGTACATAATTCATGCCTCCAGGAAATCCTGACTGAGCCCTAATGAACACCAGAACTTTCACTGTGCACACTGAGCAGGGTCAGTCTTGACAAGAACCTGCCCACAGAGAGGAGACGGAGGGAGCCGGGAGAGCTGGAAATTCAGCTGTCTGGGGAACACTGGCGTGGGTCGAACAGCGGTGCTTCCAGACTTCCAAGGGTGGCGTGCTGGTCGACTTACCACAAATCCTGCCATCATCTCTTATTCTCCTAGCTTAAAGATTTCACAATGTTTAGAAACAAATGCTATTCCCAGAACAATGGCCATGCCAGCAGGGGTGCAAGCAGAAGATGGCGCAGCAACTGTCATCGTTGAAAATGCCACATCAGTTTGGATTTCGGACCATGCTGAGCCCAGCTGCCCTGTGTGGACAAGACTGAGAGCCTGTCTAGAACATGAGCCAAGTCAGGCGTGCTGTGTGTCTGAGCACTGTGCTGAGGCTGGGGAGACACTCGTGGGAGGGCGGAGCCCCTGGATTACACCGCCCGTGCAGAGAAGGCTGGAGCCCCACTACTTGGTGAGTCAGTCGGGAGCATCACACGTGGAGCACCACCCCTCCCCTCCCCTTCTCCTCACAGAATGTTTCCAGCAGGAGCAGCTGGGAAGCTTTGCGTGTCCTTGGCTCTAGAAGGCTGGTGTTTGTGTGTGTGTATGTGTGTGTGTGTTCAAGGTCTTTGAAAGAGGATGCCACTCACACACCTACTGGTGATGGCCTCCCTGCCATCTCTGAATCCAGAAGGCAAATGCTCAGCAGTTCTATTTAAAAAAAATAACAACAAAGAAAGACCTGGGAAGCAGAGCAAGAAGCCATCCTGGTGGGTGGTTAGTTTAGAGGGACAGTATCAGTCTGCTAGAGCTGCTGTAACGAAATGCACAAACTGGATGGCTTCAACAACAGAAATTTATTTTCTCACAGTCCTGGAGGCTGCAAGTCTGAGATTGAGGTGTTAGAAAGTTAGTTTCTTTTGAGGTCTTCAGGCTTGTGATATCTGTCTTGTCCCTGTGTCTGGCAGGTTTGTGTCCCAATCTTCTTCTTACAAGGGTATCAGTTATACTGGATCAGGGGTAGCTCACCTCACTGACCTGTAATTATCTCTTTAAAGACCTCGTCTCACATTCAGTACTATGGTTAGAACTTTAATGTAGGAATCCGGGGAGGCAAACAATTCACTTAGAACAGAAGTATTTCCTTAACTTTGGTCAAATGAAGAAATGGGACAAAAGAAAGATAACCAGCTCACGCTATAGAAAGGTATAAAACGGGACCTGGTGTGGCTGACAAGGAGACTGACCCAGCTCAGCCACTCATGTCCAAGACTGTCTCTGCACAAAGCTGCTTACAGCAGGATGGTGGGCACCCTAGGAACAGCTTGGGCCAATCATAACATGAAAGAAAAGGCCCTTCTGTGTCCCAAACACTACCGGGCCCAGCGCCCCTTGGGGCAGAGCCATCAGCACACAGCCCACAGGCCCCGTGGGGTCTGGGCTTGAGGAAGAGCTGGGTGGGGTAAGGCTTCGTATTTCTTTTCCTTTCCCCAAGAATATGTCTCAAATTTACAATTCGCTTACTAGTTGAAGGCAAATACCTTTGGTCAAGGTTTCATGCTATTGGATACTGTAAGAGTCCGGGGTTTTATGTTTTGTCTTTTTTGGTGTGTGTGCATGCATGTGCGTGTGCGTGCGTGTGTGTGCGTGTGTGCATGTGTGTGTGTGTGTGTGTTGTACTGGGCACTGAACTCAGTTCCTTTGCACTGAGCTGCACCCACTCTCCCACTTTTTAATTTTAAGACAAGGTCTTGCTAAATTATTAATTGCCCAGGCTGGGCTCAAACTTGTGATCCACTTGCCTCAGCCTCGCACAGTGCTGGGATCATAAGCTCTGTTCAATTTCGAGACCTCTATCACTTCAGTGGCCCAAGTCAACACAATGAGGGAGAGGAAGCTCTTGTCAGTTGGGCACTGACAACAGGAGGCATTTGTAATGCAGCTAACAGCTCCTGCAGCTCCAATCTGGTTTATGCAAAAACAGTCATTTTGCAGCCCACAAGGAAAGCCAGGAGGAGGGGTCTGCTTTGATCTACTATCAAAGAAAATTTTACATTTACATGGGAATGACTAATGCTAAAAATACTGCTTTGGGGCAGAACCATGGGTCCATCTATGCGCTAAATTTAGATATTTACAATGAAACTGTGGCATCTTAGATCACGCAGCATCAAACAAACAAACAAACGTGAAACTCCTGTTTCACTCTTCATATAAAGACCGAAGGAGCGAAAGCAGTGTGCGCTTGCACGCATTTCTTCCCTCCATTCACCTCTCATGTTCCAAGCTGGTCAGAGCTTCCAGGAAGTAGGAAAAGGCTTCCCCCTAGGCACAGGTTCTGCAAGACCTTTGCTTCAGAAACCTTTATTTCAGCAAGAACTTTCTTCTACATTCTGATCTAGCCCAAAGGAATAGGATTGAACCAGAGTCTGAATGACTGATTCTAAGCTCTGCCACCAGCCGTG
The DNA here is from genome assembly GCA_004027595.1 of Dinomys branickii. Classification (NCBI taxonomy): domain Eukaryota; kingdom Metazoa; phylum Chordata; class Mammalia; order Rodentia; family Dinomyidae; genus Dinomys; species Dinomys branickii. Next base: position 113,072 of record PVLD010004626.1, read on the forward strand.
TGGGGATTTATGTGGACTACCTCTTGACCTCTGCGTCTGGCTTCTACATTTGTAAACTGGAAATATTATTTGGCCTTTCTCCTGCACAAGGTTTTCATGAGAAGCCAGTGGCATTGTGTAGACGAAGGTCCTTGTAAATGACAAAGCACTGTGTATCTTGCAGAGAACATTTCTTGGGTTTGTCTCCCAGCATTTTTTTAACCTTTCCTTCCAGGAACAGAATAAAGCTATTCTACAGTTTAAATTCCCTCTGGATGACCAACTCAAATCCCACTCTCAGTCCCTGGGATATAGGGGTAGACTCAATCCCTTCCGAGGCCTGGGAGCTGAATGAGGCCTGAGACTTCCAGTCTCCCAGCTCCGCTAGGGTGGATTTGCCCTGAGAAGCATTTCCAATCTCTCCCCAGAGTGCCATCCTGATTGCAGTGCTTGTAGGAGTCGTACAACCAGAAACTCCCTTCCCTGACTTCTGCAGGCCGAGGTCTAAATGTAAATTATTATCCAAAATGTTCCAGTCAAACAAGATTTGGAAGGGAGATGAGCAACAGAGATAGTTGTCCTGTGATTTAGCATTTTCTGTCACACACCTGCTATGAAGACCTCTACAGCAGCACGTCAGTCAGGTCTTGGATGAGAGAGGCAGTTTGTTGGCTGTGGCAGGGGTCATGAGCTTCTTAACTTTGTGATCCCTGAGTCACGAATATGCAGAGCAATCCTGAGTTTGGTTGTTTCTGTGGTGGTGCCCCCTATTTGCTGAGTGTTTCAAGAGTCAAAACTGGCCACAGCAAATCAGTTCTGGTGTGTTCTAGGAATGGCTCTGAAGAGTCAAACTTTGAGACCATCCGATCATTCTGCAAGCACCCCCTCCTGATGTTAAGGCTCTCCCTGCTCTAAATTTCCAGGATGTCTCCGGTGTTCTACAAATGAAACCTGTCTGGCACAGAGGAGATGGACACTTGAATCCAACCAGGCCCAAGGAGAGTCAAATCACAAAATATCATTCCAGCAACTGAGAAACAGAAAATAACTTTCTGACAGAGGCCACAGCAACTGAGAAAAATAAATAAATAAATAAAAACCAAAAAAATCCACAACAAAAACATGAGAAAAGCCAAGCGAAGAGATGAAAGAAGCTCCATGTTGACGCCACTTGAGAGCTGAATCAAGCAACATCTGTGCCAAACCTACCACCAGACTGTCCAGTTCCATGAGCCAACACCTTCCTCCTCCTGTGTAAGACAGTTAGAGTTGGGCTATTCCATCATTCGACCAAAGCATAATGTCTGACGCACAGTGCCGACAACAGGGGAGACACCACATGGCAGCCATGGGCAGGGTTAGTGCTCCCGCACGCTCAGTCAGGGACTGAGGGTCTCCAGGAGCACTTCATGAGAAGCTTGGGAATCGTCCAAGCCTGGGCCTGCGGTTCCCACGAGGGACAGGTGTGAGCCCCCGGAGAGCTGTCACGGGTGTGGCTCTCACATGCTCCTTAGAGAGGCTGCCAGCGGTCAGCTCAGGAAGTGGAAGCAAACAGCTGCATTGCATGGAAATGCTTGAAAGTGCTAAGTCACACATCCAGCTTGAATCCTAGTTTCAGGCACTAATATTATTTTTACTTAATTTTTATTTCCCTTTCTTAGGGTAAAAACAAACAAACAAACAAAAACTTGCATTCATTTACTCCATATTGTAACCACCAAATGAAAATACTACCAAGTGAAATATTTCAGCCCAGCTTGTGTAAGCTGAAGCAGCTGGGCCACTGAAAAAAACTGTAATAAATAAGCGAATACATAATCAATTCCTCGAGTGCCAGCTCTCTGCTCTGCGTGCTCTGGGAACTGTGCTTTTTCATGCTTATTCTGTGCCCCTACAAAGAAAAGCAGTGTGGGAAAAAAATGTTCACAGACTGTTCTCTGTGATGTTAACCAAGAAAAAGCAAAATGGCTAATAGTTATTCCAAAAGGGGTACCTACCATAGATGTTAGTGGTATAGATTTAGAATAGAATTAGCCACTGAACAACCAAAGCCACTCAAAAAAGACAAGGCAAATATTTTGCTGCTTGGGGTCTGCAAAACATAAAAGACAGCCCTATGGAGTGAACAACCCCAGAAATAAATATTGATCCAGCAGTTTGGAAGCACCTGGCCAGGACGAACCAGACACGCTCCATTGGTTCAAGAAACGTACAGTCCTCAGGGAAGCAGGCTTAGTGAAAGTGCTTATTTGACTGTGAATTTTATCTTTGGAATCAAACAAAAAAATGCTCAAAGGCAAAGCTGAGGAGTAACCTGGGCGATTACGCCCGCTGACTCTCTCGTATGACGCAGAGTGGCTCTGAAGTCAGCTCCCCAAAATGATTTCTGAAAATACTGATAGCGCCTCGGAGCTCGTGCATAATCTCCTGAGATACCACTTTGAAGGGGCAAATTCGTCTGACAGACTCTGTGAGTTCCGCTAGGCTTGCTTTTGTTTTCAGAACCATCCATGGGCGAAAAATACCACACAGTTAAATGGCTGGTTGGTGGCATCTTCCTCTAAAGTGAATTTCCCTAAACCTTCCTGGGATGTGGGGACTCGTTAGCCACATAAAGAAGGACATTAAATCATACTGGCTGTTGCTCTGCCTTGGCATCATCTTTGAGGCCCCCCCCAGATACTCCTGTGGCCTTTTCTGTGCAGAAGAGCTGTTTCCTCCCTCAGGATATTTTGCCGGAACCCCTCACTGCTAATCTGCCCGCAAAGCCACTCAGGGCCATTTCAGTCAGGATCTCTGGGAGCCCTCACTTCCGCTGGGGGCATGCTTACTCAGTAACCGTAAGACAAGGACATTTGCCCCAAGTTTGTTGCATTTCACCCTCTGGACTTGGGTCTCCAAAGTCCCTGTTGCAGAGAGATTGCTGACTGCTGTCGGCAGTCTCTTTGAAATCCCACGCCTCACCCATAGCCGAGGGAACAGGCCGCGATGTCCAGCTCGGTCCTTGCTCCCACCGGGCTCTGAGCTGAAGTCTCCACAGCCTCCTCTCATTACGCACACAGAGCCCTGAATGCCGGGCTGCCGCGTGTGGCCCCATTAGATGAAGAGCCGAGGACACCGCTAGGACCTCAGCTAGGTATGAAAGAAGTTAAAGTGCCATGTCACTTCTCTTCGCTTCTGGCCTCCCTGACTTCGGGCCAAGTCGTACATGTCCTTAACAGAATGGGTGCTGCATAGGAAGCTGCAGGGTGGGAGCAGTGTCTGCAAGTCACTGCAGTGGAGAACACCTCGCAGACGCCGGGCCAGCAGCCCAGCCCGGCCGGTAGAAATCATGACACACGGTATCCCTCACCAGGGTTTCCTTCACTGAGTCAAATTGTAAGGCGTGTCCGCATTCTGCCTTATAAAGCCCGTCATGTCCCTATCCTTTCACAGTAAATGTGCTTGCATGTTTAAAACTTCTCTACCTCAAAGGCTGTGTAACCAGAGCTTCAGACGGGGGAGACTGAAGTCTCGCTTCGTCCCTTGTCGCCCAGCCTCCTTCGAGCAGCTTTCTGAAACCATGCATTTTATTTGAATATTTGAGGGAAAGAATATATTTATATTAAAACAAGCATGAGTAGATTATGCAGTTAGATGCAAACTTCACACGAATTTTTAAGCTGGAACAAGGGACTTAAAAGAAATTTCATATCTGATGCTCTGGGGCATGCATTCGTTCATGTTAGGGATTCTGTAGCAGAAAAGTCTGAGAGTTCTGACGCAGGCCGCAGGGAGCCATCAAGGGCTTCCCCACCAGGCCTGCTGGTGTGAGCACCCATTGCTCTGCAGGCAGCAGGCTGAAGGAGAAAGCACACAGGTAGCTCTCAAGCTCAGCCCCTGTGTAAGCATCACACAGGTTGCCTCTCCACCCCGGGAGTCCGCGTGGTCCTCTGGAGGTCCACACCACCCGTCCCATGTCACCACAGGACAGCCCCAGACAGGAAGAGAGCCCTACCTCCCACAGCCTCCACTCACACCTGACCCGCCGATCCTGCTACCCCTGGCACCTTCAGGCACGCTGGCCCTAGCTTCCCACCTTCTGGCCTCCCCTATGTCCAGGATGTAGGTTGCAGAGTGCTGAGGCCAGGCCCACCTGGCGGAGGCCAGGAGCCTCTGAGCTGGCCACCTGCCACGATGTTCCCTCTGTCGCCGCTGCTGCCATCTACCTCAGTTAGTGATCTCTGACAGAGCAGCCTCAAATACTACACCTCTAACTCCAGGACACATCAACTGCATGGTGGTTCCAGAGACAACAAGCGTTTGTGGCTGACTTTAAAGACAAGACTTGCTCTCATACAACCAGCAGCGGTGAGTTTGGGTAGCCCTGAGAAGGAAGGCCCACCAGCCCACATGGACGGAGAAGGTGTGCCCTGCCTCAGTGTCCACATCGCTCTCCAGCGCACCTGTCTTTCTCGGGGAAAGGAACAGAGACTTCACCAGGGCCCTTCATGTCCTGCCCCAACTCCTGGGCCTCAGAGTGGGGGCTGCTCCCTGCAGACCTCTCTCTCTGGCCCAGGAGGGCACGCTGACTTGAGGACTTTAAAGGCTCTCACTTACAGCCAGAGAGGTGGTAGGAGGACAAGACACCCTCTCCTCCAGAGCGGATGAGTGAACAGGAAGAGGGTCCTGCCTTTCTTTCTCCCTGCCTCTGCTTCTGTTTCAAGTCTGTAGTCTCTACCTTGATTCACAAAACATTTTAGAACAAACACTAAGAAGCAAGGCTGCTTGTGAGAGAAACGTTCTGAATTCTAATAAACCGCTTTCTCTCTGGAAGGCAGCAGCACTGCTTCCAGGTCCCAAATTGGTTCCCAGCAGAGGAAGGGGACATGTGAAACTCTGAAGATGCTTCAGAGGCCAAACAGGATCTGGCAAGGCCCATACTTTGGAGTCCTCAGCAGGGGTGACAGCGACTGGCAATCGCCAGCACCTGCCGACCAGTCACTGACCATGTGGAAGGGCACAGGATGGAGTGTGGTGCAATGTACACAAAATCTCCACTCTCTCGTCTTCATTTTAAAATAGAGAAAACTTCCCATGTCTTAAAATAAAAGAAAGGCAAGTTTGTAATTCTATTGAATATTTGAAGGAGACAGACAAGATACTGTGGACACACATCAAGAGGATGTAAGGACACTGGATAATGTGCTGTTGCTCTTGTGTGTTGTTTGTTGCTAGAATGGAAGGGCCACTAGAACAGGGGTCCCTGTCGCCCCCTGGCACGCAGTAGACTATCAATAAGCCTTGATTGAATAAGGACTTTCTACTCCAGCCAATACTTCTCTGTTCAACAAGAGCCAGGGAGAAGATGTCAGAGCTGGACACATGAAAACAGTGGCCAAGGGCTAGAGAACTGCCTAAAAGTAATTTCTTTTGTCTGAGGCTTGAGATACGGTATAGTCCCTTGAAGTCGTAGTTCAGAATTCACATCTCAGTCGTTGGTGGATTTTTCCTTAGAACCTAACTAATAATTGTTTGTGGAAACCCCCGCCAAGTTTACAGAAACCCCAAATATCCTCTGCAATTGATTTTTTGGCGGGAGGTTTGCAAGTAGCCAACCTGAGAGTGTTATTCAGTTCTCCTTGATGCTGATTGGCTGTTGCCCCGTAACCTACCTCCGCAGACACACAGCATCTTGCCTCACAACAGGCTGCTGTACCACGTGTAGCTATCACGAGTGTTCTCGGGTTTGTACTTCTTAAAGCCCTAAGATCCCTCAGATGCAACCAAAACTCCCTGCAACCTCTAAGGTTTTATTAATACAGTATTTTATTAAATTAAATTACATAACTGTGGGAGACATAGCATATTTAGGGTTTAAACTATAAAAATAGGCATTTTTCTGACCATATCTGATATTTGTGGTTGTTCACAATTTGTGGGTGCTCCAGGAACATAACCCCCATGAATTTCAGGGGTCCGTTCTATAGTGAGTACAGGCCTACTGGGGTTCTTGTTCATCTTATAATTTCCAATTCTCTACTGCTTAAGGCCTCACAAGCTTCATGCTTGGTGTGAGGTCACCTGAGAGACACAGCCCTCCCATGCAGCCTCTTGCTGGGCTATGCTGCTAACAAAACCAAGGGGTCTGATGTTCCAGAGGGGGAGTGTGAGGATGACTGAGGTCTGGAGGGGATCAAAAGTTACATGTTGGAGGCCACCATGTTCTACCTCCAGCTCTGGGCCAATCAAGTTCTACCATTCATGTAGCCCCTACTACTATAAAGCATGCTAAGATTTATGGAGACATGTGGACAACTCTAGGCAGAAGAAAGTGTCAAGGCATTGAGCAGCTTGGGAGAGCCACTGGAGTTCAGAGAAAGAAGATGGCAGGGTGATGAGAGGTGAGGATGGATGACGGGCAGAGGTCAAGGGTCCCAGAACTAGATCTTAGAGGATAAGGAGACATGAGGGTCACATTTCATGGGGGAAACAAACTGTGCGCAAGGTCTTGAGCATCAGACTACACTTAGAAGATAGTCACAAGCAGATGGTGCACTAGACAGCTGGTAATTCCAGGACAAAGAAGGCCGAAGAGGATGGCACATGGATATTCTCACCTGGGAACAGATGTGTCCTGATGCCAAGACAGATGCAGAAGCTCTGAATGGAAAAGGAAAACACCAGTCTTTTCTCTAGTTGGATCAATAGCACCCTGAAAGTTTCATAATAGGTATTTCAGATAGAATACAGCATTAGTCAGGGTATCATTAAAAGTAATGAAATCTGGTTGTCAGCAGGGCTGGTCCAGAAATATGACTCCCCTGACCTGCTGATGTCATCTGCAGTTGGGCAGAGGGACCCCTCTCATGCTGTCCAGGTAACTTCACCCTTGTTTGCTCTCTGGTGTTGCAAGACATCAGGCCATTTAGGTGGCTGGCCAAGAGGGACACCATGGGGAATCTGCTCCAGCATATCTTCCTGGGTGGCCTTCCAGAAATGGATAGTAAAGTTTTAATATTTGACTCCTTTGAGAGAGAGAGAGAGAGAGAGAGAGAGAGAGAGAGAGTCTTGCTATACAACTCAGACTGCCCTTGAAACTTGTTACATAGCAAAGGCAGATCTTAAACTCAGGATTCTCCTGCCTCAGCCTCCCAAGTGCTGGGGTTACAGGTATGCACCACCATTCCTGCTGGAGTGAAGATCTAATGATGGGAGAAGAGAATCAGCAGTGTGTGGATTATCTTGTGACTGTGATAACAGGAAGTAAATTTCCAAGAAGAGATGAGCATTACCCACTGAAGCTGACACAATGGGATAAATGATACAGTATTAAAGACTATTAAACCAGCTGTGTTTGTAGTAGGGCCTTGCATTTCCTTATAAGGACAATCACTGGCAAATTATATTTTCTTAGAATGAAAATTACAGCAAATAATAGCATGCTATAAAAGTTATTAATTGATGTGTTAGATGTTACCCCAAGGCAGGAAATCAGAGAGTACACTGTGGGTTTGTGTCCCCTCTACTGAAGATTAAGATCTTGTCGAAGCAGTGTCTCTGTTTTCCTGGATTTAACTTGTCCATCTCCTCAACTCAGCTTGCTTAGCAGCTATGAATCTCTACTCCTGCTGCCTTTCTCCAGGAAGGCACCATCTCGATGTTCACTCCATCACTGGGTGGTTGACTGCTTCCTCTTTTGCTACCTCCTGGCCTTGTGTGGGTGGAAGCAAGCCAAATTCAAGTGTACCATTTCTGTCATCCATATCTTTTATGACTCTGCAAGTAGCCAGAGGTGGTTTGTTTTGTTTTGTTTTGTTTCAAGACAGGGTCTTGGGGCCTTGAAACCACTAGGTAGCCCAGGCTGGCCTCAAACTTGTGGCAGTCCTCCTGCCTCAGCCTCCTGAGTGCTGGGATTACAACCTGTGTCACCACACCCAGCACAGAGGTGGGGTTTTAAACTAGGAATGGGTTGAGGCTGAGGGGCCATTGTGCTAAGTCCTGTCCTGGGTCAAAGTAATTGCGTGGGAGGAAAAAGAGGTAAAGGGAGGAGGTGAGTGTTAGAGCAGAGTACATGGCAGGAAAGAACTCGATCTTTCCTTTCCAGTTGTTCCCAAGTCCTGCAAGAAGACGGTTCTGTGTTTGCCCCTTTCTGCTCAGAATAGGCTGAAATATTCCAGAGAAGTGAGGCTCAGAGCAGGCGAGAAGTGCGTGCAGTGACACTGGCAGGGCCTCCTGGGGAGCGGTCCTTATTCTTTCTCCTTCTGCAGGTTTCAGTGAAGCTGCAGCAACTGAGTATCAAGCCCAGCTTCTGTCTTCAACCAGCAGCTGTCCTCAGATGGGGGTCCAAGGGCACTGAGGATGTTCAGAATTTTCAAGGGGGTTCCATGAGTGATTCAAAGGGAATCCAGCTCTAGACTTTTAACTTCCAAAGTACTGATTTCTACAATTTTCTCACAACATCTCACGCCTCTCATACCCATAGTAATCTCAATGTGACTTGCCCTGGGATATAAAATCCTCCCCAGGCCAAAAGAGAGGAGTTGGATATGTTGGTTTCTGGAGGATTCTTTAATGATTCATAAGACAGCTCCCCACCCCAGCTTCCTGTCTCTTCCTGATGCATACGCGTATCTGTCCAGGGTGAAACATGGTCCACACTGAGATGCTCTAAATTTAGAACAACTAAAGCAGCGTACGTTAGTGATGATGGACTTTTTTTTACATGATTTCTTTCAGAATCAGTCTGCATTATTCAGTAATTAAAACTTATTTTATCAAACCAGCTCATGAAATATTTATTCCAATTATAGCTAGTTCTCATCTTATTTCATCTTGTGAAATGTTTAATCTTTTATAGCTCCTAAAAAAATAAACTTATAAAGTAAGGATGAAGGATCTAGATGTAAATCTTAATTCATGTGAGGGACAAACAATTGTTTAAAACTGTTTTAGGAAATTTTTAAACAAAGATGTTTGTGCACCGTAGCTTAAGGGGTCTCGTTCTCCTCACTGTGGGGTCCCAGTCACATAAGCCCTTTCCTCTCCCTAAAGTTGCCCTGTCCAGTAAGGAGCCACTGGTCAGAGATGGCTATTAAAATTTTAATTGAATTAATTTAACTCCTTAATTATACTGGCCACATTTCAAGTGCTAAATAGCCACATTCAGCTTGTGGTTATTATATTTGATGATGAGCTACAGAATATTTCCATCATCACAGAGAGTTCTACTGGACAGCACTGATATACAATGTCCTCAGAATTGACAAGGCCGTAGTGGGTAGGTCCAGCTCTATGAAATCTCTGAGATGGTAAAAAAAAAAAACTTAATCGTTCAATCTTTGTTAAAGATCACTCAAGCACACAATGCAAAATTCATAAAATGCAAAATGGTTTATGGGGCAAAGTAAGTCTCTTTCTGTCCGTCTCCAGTGTCCCATTTTCTCCTCCAACAGTTTCTTGAAATTCTTTCCAAAGATATTCTACTCCAATACAGCTGTAAGTATGTGCGTCTCTGTGGCAGTTTCAAAATATGGCCGCATATCTCAGACACACTTCCCATGCAGAAGGGAGGATTGTGCTTCTTCTTTTTTTTTTTTTAATTTAAAAAAAATAAAACTACAAAAACATATTAACAAACAGACACCAATTAGCATAAAAAATAGTACAATCACAACTAATCTATAGACAAGGTGACATGGTCTCAACAGTGGTTATTTCTTTATCCATTGATATCTTCGAAGTGTAAATATATGAACCCATATACAGACATGCAAAATAAGTCAGACAATTAATCCTCTCAACAACAGAAAAAACAC